>JASDQU010505548.1:16215-45522 GCA_032191745.1 Picea mariana | reverse complement strand
CAAGAAAGAAAAATGGGCACCAAGAGCCTACCTCTTTAGCTCTCCAATGGTGGTTGAATATGACTATGGTAGCCTTCAATCTCCCTTCCAAGCTCTCACAAATGGTAGCCTTCAATCTCCCTTCAATCTCCTCAAGAACTAGCAAGAACCCTCTCAAGAGTCAAAACCCTCTTAGCAAAGAAATGGATGAAATGTGAAATAGAATGAGAGAAATGGGAGTGAAAGAGTGTTTAGTAGTCTTAGCTAACCCTAGGCTACCTTTCCCATGAGTCATTTCTCCAAAAAAAACAAAAAAAAAAGCAAAAAATGACCAATTTCCTCTTCCTCACGCGCGCGGGCTCAGGGAGCGTTTTGGGGAGCGTTTTTTTCCCTTGGGAGCATCCAGGGAGCGTTTGCTCCCTAGACGCTCCCTAAAAAACCAGGGAGCATTGTTTTTTATGAGGGAGCGCGCTCCCTAAAAATGCTCCCCTTGGGAAAGCGATTCGGGAGCGGGTTCGAGGGGGGGGGCGCTCCCCCGCAGCCTTGGTAGACTCAACGGAATTCCACGAAACTTTCTAAGATGTCTTGCATGGTCATTTACAATGATTCCCTACAATAGTTACCAAAAGATAAGCCCACTAGAATGTCGTTCACCACTTTGGAGGAATTATTGCAAGTGTGAGGGAAAAACTCAAGGGAAATCAATAAGGCTAAAAAGCCCAATTGATAACCAGAGGATAAAAAACCCTTGGTGAAAGGAACTCTCCCAGTGAACCGATCCCAAGGTAACTGAACAAGACATGACTCATGCAGACCTATTACATTATTGACCCACGCAGGGGTGCAGAAATTCCACTTACAAAAAGAAGTGTTGGGGCCAAAGTTCAAACATGCCCTGTAGAACCAAATTTCTTCGACAAATGAGCATTTGATGATGCATCTCTTCATGGCACATGGAGTTGACCACTTATGTTGGAGAGGCAGTCAACAGAGGGAATTGATTATGAGGAGACATTTGCTCCAGTAGACCGATACACTTACATCCGTACGATCATATTGCCCTAGCTGAATCCATGGGTTGGAAACTACATCAGATGGATGTAAAGACAACCTTTCTCAATGGTGAGATTGAGGAAGAAGTTTACATCAAGCAGCCAGATGGATTCGTGATACATGAGCAGAAGTCTCATGTGTGCATGTTGAAGAAATCCCTATATGGACTAAAGCAGGCACCTCATGCTTGGTACGAGAAGACAGATGGATTCCTAATGAGTTTGGGCTTCAGCAAGAGTGTTGTTGATCCAAACCTATACTATCATATTCTTGGTGACGAGTGCCTGATTTTGGTCTTGTATGTTGATGATTTATTTCTCACAGGTTCAGAAAGTCTTACTGTTGAATGCAAGCATGCATTGACTTCTGAATTCGAGTTGAAGGATTTGGGTATGATGCACTACTTCTTGGGACAAGAAGTATGGCAGAGGACTGATGAGATTTTCCTGAGTCAAGAAAAATATACAGTGGAGATATTGAAGAAATTCGGTATGACAGACTGCAAATCCATGCCTACACCTATGGTAATGGATCTAAAGAAAATGAACGAGGCTTCTATTGATTCAGGCGAGATTGATCCACATCTTTACCGACACTTGATTGGATCATTGATGTATCTGGATAACACCAGACTTGACATATGCTATGCAGTGAACATACTCGGTCAGTTTATGAGTCAGCCGAGACAGACTCATTGGATAGCAGCGAAGCACGTATTCAGATATCTACGAGGCACAGTTGGATATGGCTTGAGATATGCCTCTGGTCTAGACATGAGATTGCAGGGATATGCTGATGCAGATTGGGCAAGGAGTGCAGTGGACAGGAAGAGCACATCCGGTTGTTGTTTTACTTTGGGATCTGCCATGGTTTCCTGGTGCAGTAGGAAACAGAGCTCTGCGGCTTTGAGTACCACAGAAGCAGAGTACATATGTTATGTGTGGCAGTCCGCGAATCAGTGTCGCTTCGCAAGCTCCTTGCAGATTTATTTGGTCATGAGATGGATTCCACTATCGTCCATTGCGATAACCAGAATTGTGTAAAGCTCTCAGAGAATCCCGTGTTTCACGATAAATCGAAACACATTGAGATCAAATACCATTATATCGGAGATATGGTGCAGTGAAAAGCAGTACACGTGCAGTACCTTTCTACACACGAGCAGGTTGCAGATGTCTTCACCAAACTGCTTGCCAAGACGAAGTTCGAGTACTTTTGTGAGAGACTTGGCCTGGTGGAGAATGCCTCGCTAGTTGAGAGGGAGTGTTGTTGATTGCAGCTTCATGAGACATCCTCCAGATCGTTCTCCTCTGGACTGAGTTGAGACATTTGTGAGTGAGAGCCCAAGTGTTGGGTGTGCCCATGTGATGGGTGTGCGTCGGACTCTGGACTGAGTTGTGATGACGTGAGGTCTCTTGCTTTGTACACCTCTGGATTGAGTTGAGTAAGCTTGAGATGGTCTCTTGCCTTGTACTCCTGTGGACTCAGTTGAGAGATCTGTTGAGTAGGACGTCCCTATGGCTGAGCACATGTGGACGTGTCCTTAGTGGCTAAGCACTAGTGGGCGTGTCAGATCCTTGTTATATTGTCTGAGAATGAGATTTACTTGTAACCCTAATTTGTGATGTAAAGGGTACAAATCGGCCCCACCATATGTGAAAGATAATTAATATTTATGTAATGATTAATTATATTACTGAGTTATTGAGGTCGGCCCTATTGTGCCAAAAGACACAATTATTGTTGTGTCTAGTCTTGTATAAATAGAGGTGAGTCCCCATTGAGGATTACACACTCTCACTTGTCATTTGGAAATTTCAGACCTACTTGTACAGCTTAAGTGCGCACCCTTCTAGGGCGCTAGTTTCAAGGTTGTAGAGCACCCCCTTGTGTACATCTAGGGTTTATGGTTTGGGGGATCTTCTCTTGAGAATCTAGCAAAGGAATGTTGGGTTTTCCTTTGTTTGAGAAGGGTTTTCCGAGGATACTTCTTGTGTTCTTGTGAATGGTTATTCTTCTTGTGATCTTGGTTATTGCAGCACTTGTGTATGGTGTTGTTGCATTTGTTTATGGTTCAAGTACATGCTAAATGAAATAAACTTCATGGTTGAGCCTAGCAATTAGAGAAAATTCAACAGGAACTAGGGTTTCCAGATTTGATTCCCAACTGCAGCTAGGGTTATGTGGGAAAAGAAGAAAAGAAGGGAGATGAGCCACGGGGCTTCGTTCTATGCATTCATCTCTTGCAAAAGTAGATTTGGAGAGCAACAAGCTTGGCCTTTGTTGCAGACAAGGTTTCTTGGGAAAAATGAAAGAGATCTACCTTTTTGAGGGTGGCAATCATCTAATTGAAAGGGTATTTTCATTCAGCTAACGCCATTGTAATGTCCCCTTCTAAATGATCGCTCTCGGAGGAGGACTTAGTCAGAAAAGAGTGAGAAGGATAAAAGAGAGATGAGGGTTCATTTCTCTCATTATGTTGATCATTTTTACTCATCACATTGGAGAGAGCTCTTGTGGCTTGACGGCTAGGGTTTTGCAGCAAAACCCTTATGGATAGTTGGTTTCGGTGGTGAAAGATTCCACCTTAGCCAACATAGAGGAAGAATAACTCAGAATCTTCATTGGTTTTCCTTGGCTCAAGATTTTATTCATATTACAAGGTTTTGGATCTTTGTTGAAGTAGAAATTTGGTTGTGGCAGCTGGTTTGTTTGATTGAACAAGGTATGGCTTATGTGAGGAACCGAATCATCTGGAAGAGCGGCCGATTTTTACTATTGGGACAGAGTACCACGCTGGATTTTTATTTCTCTGTGGCTGGGCCGAGTTACAGGCTTGGGGAGGCCGATTTCTGTAGGAGGAGGCCGTATTTATCTCTGTGGACCAAGACTCCAGCTGTGGTGGCTATATGTCATTGATCAGGGACCAATTCAAGCTGATAGAGGACGCAATCTAGGAGCTGGGCTGATTCTCCCTTTTGGATAGACTGTAACTGCTAAAGGGGGCGAGTTCTGAATGGTATGAAGGCAAATTTTACTTACAGCCAGGCCATATTGCTGTGTGGTTATTGTTTGCTGCATTTGTGGCATTATTTCATTGTGGAGGCTGTCCTTACCACTGTTATTACCAGCTGTAACAGGTCAGATAAATATATCAATAAAATAAGATTTCTTGTGTGGTATTTTCCCTCGCTGTTATGTTGTTTTTGGTGAAGTATTTCCTTTAGTATATGGTTGTAATCTTTGGCATGTAATATGAACATTAAACTGGGCATCAAAGCTTCACTCATCCCATGAAAACTACATAAACTAAACCAAACAGCAACCCATAATTATAACCGCTGCAACAGGGGTTTATCTTGGGGGTTTAGAACATATTTGTAAAGTGTTTGTCAAAACTCCTGCATCAGAAATAAGTCACAGCAAACCGAGGAAGAGTTTTATAGTGGAACTTGTGCCCATCTACCAAATGTTTGACGAAAATACAACACCAGAAAACTACCAAAATACTACAGCATCAAATACAAATTTGTGACATCTAGTAGGTGAGACATTTCAGTGGTGTCAAAGCTGGTTCTCCTGCCAGCGTGTACATTGCATGACACCTTGATGATTATGGGTGAAGGATCACACATTACTTACAGAAGAAGGAGGTATAAGGGGGCTGAAAACATCTTCCAAACACAATCAGAAGGAGAGGAAGACATATGGGACAGAGAAGAGCAGCAAGTAAACAGTGCCATACATATTTTGAATGACTTGGCAAGAACACAAAATGACAGAGTCAGGGTGCAAGGTAACTTAGAAAGGGGAAAACAATAAATGGTTTATCTTCTAGCTCAGCTTGTGGCAAACACTCACGGAAACCAGAACATAGTGGTTAATGATGGTTCAACGGGAACTAATGGCAGCCATGGTCACAATGGAAACCGTGCAAAAGTGATCCATACTCATGTCCCTATAGGGAATCACATTGGATCTACTAGTATAGCGACCCCTAAACCACACATGCCTCAGTTTTTGGATGGACAACAAGCTGTAAATCAGGGGCAACAAGGACACGGAGAATATTTTACAGAGTATTTGACAGAGTATCAGACTCTAGGGGAGGAGTTTCAGACAGCCATGTCTTTCCAGGACTTCTGTACTATCAGGTACAGGAATAGACCTAGAGAGTTCAACAGGTGCCAACAGAGTTGTCATCTACAGAGGAAAGTGGGAAAGTTGTCCATTCCCTACTTTGATGGGTCTAGCAAATCTACAGCTAGGGCGTGGGTATAGAATTTGGATACTTATTTCCAACTCAACCCCGTGACAGAGTCAGATACCATCAAATACGCCACTTAGCACTTGGATGGAGAAGCCCAAGAGTGGTGGTACCATGGGCTAGTCACATTGGGACATGCAAATATTACATCCTACTTGGATTTCCCTCAGAGACTTGTTATCCCCGATTTCTAGGGATAACTAGGAGATCATGTCTCGAGGCCCACAGGTCCTAGACATGGAGTACCGAGAGCAGGATTGACCTGAGCATGGCCCTGGAGGGCCCATCCTTCTTCTCTTCATCAGACCTGTCCTATCAGCAGCAACAACATCCATCACCATTGGCTTAGACTTGCATCGGAGAAGACTCTTGCTCCATGAGGTAATTGGTCCAGGTATCATGGTATGTGTCATGTTTGATCATTATAACTTTCAGATATGCATCAGGTTCCTTACATTTCTGACAACTGCTTCGATCTTACACTAACCCACTTGACCATGGTTGGGGGGATAAACAGGGTGCCCTAGCAAGCTTGTATCCATAGGTTTTGGTTAGCCACCAGGGGGGATTTTGAAGAGCCGTCGTCCGCTCCCACCATATTATCACTTTACATCTTATCTCCCATTCCCCTAGTCCGGGCATTAGGATGACCTATTTGAAGGATTACACTTTATCCTGTGGGAAGAAGGGGCTAAAGGCCCAGGAGGTAAAAGCAGCTGGTAAAAGATAAAAGCAATAGGAAATAAAACCTAGAGATACCTCGCCCAGGGATCCCCGAGAAGGCAATGAAAGGCCTCTCGATAAGAAACAAAGGGGACCCAAAGAAAAATAATAAAACAAGACCTAGCCAAGAGGATGGGGGGTCTCATCACGAGCCGGCCCATTATGTTCATAGGTATCTAGCAGTATGACATTGCCATTATCTGGTCACCACGCCAGGGCAGTGACCCTTGGTTGCATGGCCAAGGGAAAGGGGGTCTCATCACGAGCCAGCCTTATCATTTCTGCGAAAATACTCATGGGTAACACTGTCAGCTCTGGTCACCACGCCAAGGCAGTGTCCTCTGATTAGACCTTGAAGAAAAAAGAAAGAAAAGGCAATAAAGGGTTTGGAAAGAACTACATCCATGACAGGTATAGCTCGCCTCCTACAAAGGCACCCACGGATAGTACCCACCCCTGGTTTTCACTGTGTCTGGACATCCTTAGACCATACCACCTCGTATTGCATGGCTTGTATGATATCTTTTGGGAACTTTTCCTTTTCCTATGGATGCTGGCCCAACAAGGCACTTTGTCTTTTCTTCAGCTTTGTATAGTAGGTCAGTGTAATATCTTTGAGCTATTAGATGATATGCTAGGGGTCTTATGCTTGCATTTGATAAAATTAATGATGAAATATGATTGACATTGCTATGATCCCGAGGACTGATGAGCCCATGGAGGGCGAAGTTTTTGATGTGCAGGACCATACCCGATGGACAGGTACCAGGTGGACCGGTACACATGGGTAGATGATCAGTTCGGACCTCCATGGGGCTGAAGAGCCCATCAGATGGCTGCTAGGATCTCATCAGGGACAGAGACAGGACAGTAATTGATCGAGCATTTGCACGAGAGAAGAAGAAGGGCGTTTTCATCCAGGACGCCTTGGCTGAGCCCAACCCTAGGGGGTTGACCCACTGCAGGTGGAACGTGTCCCTCTGTTGACCAGGATGTCCTCCATAGAGCCTTGACGTCACCTCCAGCGTGTGGTACCTTGACAGAGCAGTTTGGCACGTGTGGCAGAGTTTGGAGGCCCAGATAGGGCCAACGTTTGCTTTCTAGTGCTGAGTTTTCCCCTAAAAAGGGCCAACGTCTCCCTCAGAGGGGCTAGACGTCCTGCTTATTTCTCTTTTAGGCTTTTATTTAGCAGTTAAACGATGTTTCCCCTCATTTTGAAGATAACACAACTCACTCTCTTGTGAGATCTGATTTTTGTGCCCTACTAGGGTAGTTTTGTTGTCTAAAGTGAGGCGCACCTGCTATTGGAAGGATATTTTTGGCATTTATGGCATTTCTCTCAAGGAAGGTTTACAACTAGGGTTTGCCTGTGCTTTTCTTCATGACATGTAAGTGAATTTTCTTGCAAAACTTCTTAAATAAATGGTTGTAGGTATAATTTCTTGCATTTGCTTATTGTATTGTTGATTTAAAACCCTAGGTAACAAGCACACAAGAAGGTTATTGTTGCATGTCCCCTTGTTGAGAAATAATTTTCAGCCATTGAAGAAAAGAGATAGAGCCTAGTCGTTGCTACACTTGTCTTCTTTCTTCTGAGCTAGCGTTGAAGTCTATAAGTTGAAAAGAGGAGACGTCCTAGGCCTAGATTGCCTACACTAGGGTTTCACCCTCTAGGGTTTGAAAGCCTTGTCATTGCAACACTTTCTCCCTTAGAGTTATGCTTTAAGCTAGCCGTTTTGCCAAGTCAATTTAGAGGAGGAGGAAAGAGCACGAGGCCTTGCTTAAGCAACACCGGAGTGAGCCTCTTTCCCCTAGGGTTTCGACTCTAAGGCCCTGCCTTTGCAGCACCATAGAACCCTACCTTCTAGTCTCTAAGTTATCATCCTTCCGAGACCTTGTGCCCTTATCTTTGACTCCACTTACCTTAAGGCACTGATTTGATCTCCAACATTGAAGTCCTAGTGTTCAAAACAACTCTTTAAATTCTAAATCTTGAAACCCTAACTAACTAACCCTAACCCTAACTAAGGTTGACGTCATAGTTGGTTATTTTTGACGCAGCAAGCTTTTGACTTTTACAAGCAATTGAGTGATGATCTAAAGCATTTATTGATTTATGTGTTGATTGAATACATTGTTGGCTTTGTCATCTTGATAGTTATTGATGAATTAATGCTCTTTCCATAGATAATTGACTAAACGTTGATTTCATTGATATCTATTGCTTTACATTGCTTAAATTATATCAGATGGTCATATGAAGTGCTAACCCTTTGTATATAGCCTGCATACATATTTTTCTATTGTTGCTTTGTTACGGGCAGGTGTTCTCATTTGGGACTATACTTCATTATTGGCTGATTAGCCGGACCTTCTGATTTTGGTGGTAACCTGTGAGGGGGAAAACTCTGACTCTGACCTTATATCTTAGCCTCTTCAAAACCCCAGGTTGTCGGGGACGTCTCCCCTGGGCTAACCTCCCTAAAAAGAAAGAACCTCCCCATCGTGGCGACATTGGGTGGGCAAGGTTCCTGTTACGCTAGTTTGTCTTTATCCCTTAGCCTGTAACCTCAACTACAAACTATGCGATAACAAGACTTATAGACCGATTTGATAGGAGAGATCAAGAGTTGCACTTCAGGGAATTAGCACAGTTTAGGTAGAGTGGGACGGCGGATGCTTACATATCAGAGTTTCAGAGGGTGGCAATCACGGTGACGGACATATCAGAGCACAGGTTATTCATGTTTTTTAGTGAAGGACTATCCGAACCCTTGACGAGGTGGGTTAAGGCCTTCAAACCAGGATCTTTACAGGCTGCCATCACTAGGACAAGGGATATGCAGCATGCAATCACTAAGGGCGAAATTCCTCCTAAATCTTTAATTCCTCAAAACAACAAAGACAAGAAGCCTTTCCAGAAGGAGTGGACCGGAAGAGATAGGTTGGATGATGATGACAGGAGGGAACTAAGGAGAAAGAAGCTATGTTTCACCTGCAAGAAACCTTCAGAACCTGGTCACAGGTGTATGGGCAAGGGAAAGGTGCACTATATAGAGGTGCTTTCAGACAGTGATCGAGAAGAGTAGACAGGGAAGGCGCAAGACAGTGAGCATGACAGTCTAGTCGATGAGCAGCCACATGAGGAAGTCAAGAGTGGGCCTATTGCCACTCTATCACGTGTTCCCAGATTTCATACCTTCAGGGTTCGTGGGGTTTTACGCGGCCAGCATGTCACAGTGTCGATTGATGGTGGGGCAATCCACAACATCATTTATGCAGCCTTGGAAGCTAAGAGAGGCATACATACAATTGACTTTGGGGGTTTTGATGTAGTAGTAGTTGGTGGGCACAGTATGCCATGCACCAAGAAGATTCCATAGTTGGAGGTAGCATTGGGTAACTACACAGTGGCTAATGACTTCTATGTAGTTGAGCTGCTAGATACAAACATTATATTGCGGGTTCAGTGGCTTGTTTCCTAGAGGAAAAATTGTGTTGACTATCAAGCTATGGACTTAGAGTTCAGGGCAACAGATGGGAGAAAGGTGCTCTTGAGGGGCATGTCTAGTGATGCTCCTAAGATTGTCTTCGCCAAGTGGATGGAGGGGATCTTTAGGCATGCATATGTAGCTTGTGCAGTGGAGTGCTTGATCACTTCCCAAAAACCTTTAGACAGCAACAAACAGTGTCATGTGAACATCCAGACCTTGTTGAACAAGCATGAGCAAGTTTTTGGCAAGATTCGACCAAGGAGACCTTCAGAAAGGGAATTTGAGCATACCAACGAGCTAGAAGAGGGGACCAAACCTGTGATTACCACCCCATACAGGAACCCAAAGAAGTTTAAGGATCAGATAGAAAAGGCCATTAAGGATTTATTGGAGATGGGACATATCAAGCCTAGTTCTAGCACATTCGCTTCATCAATAGTTTTGGTCAAGAAGAAGGATGGCACAATGAGGATGTGCATTCATTATCGGGCCTTAAACAAAACGACAATAAAAAACAAGTACCCCATTCCCAGGATCGACGAGTTACTAGATGAGTTGTGTGGGGAAGTGTACTTTTCGAAGATTGATCTTCAATCGGGCTACCATCAAATCAGGGTCAGTGAGAGGGATGTTCACAAAATCGCTTTCAGGTGTCACAATGGGCATTACAAGTTTTTGGTCCTACCATTTGGGTTGACCAAACCTCCTACCACTTTCCAATCATGCATGAACCATATCTTCAACAAACAGTTGAGGAAGTTCTTGTTGGTGTTCTTTGATCACTTATTTATAGCAGGACATGGGAGGACCACCTGAGACATTTGGATGAGATATTGAGTATAATGGGAAAGCATTCATTGTACGCCAAGACGTCCAAGTGTGAGTTTGGCATGAGGGAGATTTTATACTTGGGCCATGTGATTAGTGCGCAGCGAGTATAGGTACACCAAGAGAAAATTCAGGGCATATTGGATTGGTCTACACCTAGATCTCTCACAGAATTACATGGATTCTTTGGGGTATGCAGCTACTATAGGAGGCTTGTTAAGGGTTTTTCACAGTTGTGTGCTCCATTGCCAGACCTCACAAAGAAAGGGGCATTCAGGTGGACAGAGGGGTCACAGTAGGCATTTGACAAGATCATAGAGGTGATGAGCACTTTCCCAGTGTTAGCACTTCCTGATTTCACTCAACCCTTTATACTTGATTGTGATGCATCAGGTGAGGGTATTGGGGAAGTTCTGACGCAGAATAAACACCCGATAGCATTTGAGAGTAGGAAGCTCAGAGACACAGAGCGACTCTACTCTATTTATGACAAAGAGATGTTCGCCATCATGCATGCGATGGCGAAGTTTAGGAAGTATTTGGTTGGTGGCCGATTTGAGGTTAAGACTAACCACAACAGTTTGAGGTATTTCCTGAAGAAGAAGGATTTGAACGAGACGCAAAAAAAATGGGTCAGCAAGATACAGGCATATGACTTTGACATTGAGTATATGAAGTGTAAGAAGAATGTTGTTGTCGATGCCCTTTCTAGGAGAGCAGCAGTATGTTCCCTCATGGGGATTTAATTGATTGGAAATCTCACCTTTTGGTGGAATATTCCAAGAATCAGTTTGTGTGCGAGTTGATGGATGCACTCATACAGTATGACAAGTATCAGGTGCTAGACGATATCATTTTCTACAAAAACAGGATATATATTGTTCCTAAGTCCACACTCAAGGAAAAGATCTTGAGGGCTTCACTTGACACACCATTGGCAAGGCACCCTGGCTATTTCAACACCTACATGCAGGTACCGGAGAGGTTCTCATGGAAGGGCCTCAAGGACGATGTGTGCGGTATGTGAGTGTATGGCTTGTCAGCAGAACAAGTTAGAGCATATGCACCCTACAGGATTATTACAGCCTCTACCCATTCCAGAGCAGAGATGCAAGAGTGTGTCGATGGACTTTATCATAGGTTTACCAAGGGTGTTATCTCCTCAAATAAATTGATGGAGATTTTGCTTTTTAGGTGATAGACTGTGGTCCAAAATTTATTTGAAAATTTCTTTAGGTTTGTTAGAGAGTCTATTTTTTGTAAATAAACTTGGAAAGAACTTTTGATTTGGTTTTGTCAAGCAAAAGAAAGAATCTCAGGTTTCGGTGGTTTAGGCGAGCCTGAAAAGCGCTCATTAACCACCGAAAACCTTCGTTCTCGGTAGTTAAGGGGGAAAGCAAAAACCCAGTTAACCACCGAAAAGATTTCCACGTGAAAAATGAAAAGCCTGTGCTTTCGCACGAGCTAGCTGTCAATTGGCGTAATCATGAAGACATAACCGTCGAAAGTCCATGGAGGTGGTAAGGTATGCACGATATTATTGCATCTATCTGAAGATTGATACCCTGTTGTCCTTTTTTAACTACATTTGTCACTTCAGAATTAAGGCTCGGCAGAGACACAAAAACTCATGTGTGATTCCCGACTAACAGAAATGATTAGTCGCATAGCCCCTCACTATCTCCAGTCACGAGGACACAGATCCATTATGACCCGATTAATCTTTGTTTTGATTCCATTAATTATCAATTCAAATCTGAGAGTCATTGTGACAGTCTTGAGCCTATGATTTCATCAAGCAAACGCATATTTAGAGACCATAATCCCGTTTTTGTGGTGATTGTCGAGTGGAGTTCAAGTTCAGCAAATCGTTATCAAGCCAATTGTCAAACCAATCAAGCCAAGTCGAGTCATCAGGTAGTTCGAATCCCATACTGTTTCAATTTAATTGTACATCTCACTGAAACTCGAAATTTTCGTCTTGTATTCAATCAGTCTGTTGTTTAGATTCGGTTAGTGATTGAGCTATGCAATCAAAACTCTGAGTCACCCTGTCTCATTTGTTTTAATCTAAGTCATACTCCCTGTCACCCTAAATCATAGAGTCTTTGTCCCCCCTGGCACGAAGATTTTCCTAAGTCACAGGTACAAGTCAGCAATTACTAAATGTCGAAAGCAGGGCCAGTTCTAAGGGTTGAATTGGATGGAGTTTGGTACCTTGAGGCTCACCCTGAGGTGGCCGAGTTCTTCAAGCAAGCAGGAGTCTATGCATACTGTGAAAAACTGGCGGAGTTCCACCAACAGGTGTCTGAATCCTTTGTTATCTCGTATGATGGAAGAGCAGCAACAGTGGGAAAAGAGGAGCTTGTGGTTGATGAGGCAGCCATAGCTGAGTTCACTAGTCTCCCTAGAACAGGGGATTGTTGGTTCAAATCAACTTTGCCTTCAAACATTGAATTTAGATCCTACCTACAGCCTTTGCATAAGGATCTTATATGGAAAAAAGACATACCAATGTCCCATCTGGAACCTAAGTGGCAATCTCTCCTGAAGGCAATCTTTGTCTATATCACCTGTCAAGGTAGATACAACAGAGTCATGTTTCATCACTTCAAGTTATTGAATCATTTTACAGGCAGGTCTCCCATCAATTTGCCCTTCTACCTACACAAAGCTCTCACCAAAATGGCCAGACAAGTCAAGGCAAAGCCTACCAAGGTGGCCAGCAGATTGTCACACCAGGGTTTGATTACACTTATTATTAAAGAGTCATTGAAGAAGAAACAAGTAGACTGGAACTACTTCCTATTTTGGAATGAGTTCCAAACCAATAGTCAACAGGATGAAAAGGGGAAGAAGTCCATTGCTAAGAAGTCTCTCACACCTAAGAGCAGCCTAAGAAAGAGGAAGGCTATCTCACCACCAAGAGAACCGACATAATCTTCCTCTGCTAAAAGAAAAAGAACCAAAAGAAAGTTACAGTTTGAGGGTGAGCAGACCAAGGACCTTGCTGGAGGAGATAACCCTTTAAACTTACCATACAGTGACTCAGAGCCAGAACAGGAGTTAGCAGAAACACAAGGTGATGAACAGGCTAAGCAAGTTGCAGAAGATTGTCCCAACTTGCCCTCACCAACTCCTCCAGAGGAACACAGTCAACCATTAGCAAAAGCTTCTTCATGCAAACCTAAAGCATCTAAGGCACAGAAAATCAATAAACTCCTGAAACAAGTCTATGAGATGGAAGTCTTAGAAAGAATTATTAAAAAGGCAAAGACAGACTTGACTGAAAGAAATGCAGAACTTTTCAACATAAACCAAAGTCTCAAGGAAAAGCATGATAAGGGAGAACATGAAGCTGTACAGGCAGCTTAGACTTCTGACGCTGAAATTAAAAGATTCTCAACCTCCAACACAGGAGCAAACAGGTTTGGAAACTCTAGCCGAGTTAGCTACAACAATGGTAGATATACCACAGTCTTCCACACAACAAGTTGAAGTTCGCAGATCTGCACGAAGAAGAGTTGCATCATCCAAAAGACCTTGAACACTCAGCAAAGCATCAAGGTAATCATTTTTGCAAATTTTGAAGTTTTGACAAAGCTAAGTTTTCGGTGGTTTAGGCGAACAGGACGACTATTCATTAACCACCGAAAGCAGAGCTTTCGGTAGTTAATCCACCCAGAAGTCTTCTACGTTAACCACTGAAACCTGTAACTGGACAGAGGAAGCTAAATTTTGCACAAATCAAGGTTTTTCCGATCCAAATCATTTTAAAACACTCATGATGGATAGATGATGAATTATATATTCAGTTTCAAGATCCATTTTTGGTGCATAAGGATTAGAAAAGGTAGCCAAGTTGGTTTTGGCACCTATTTTGGTGGAAACAAATTGAGATTTTTTGCACATCTCAGCGAATTCGAATTGTATCTCTTGGAAGAGTCATCACTCAGCCTTGGAAGGCTATTCTGCACTACACAAGGACTTTACAAGATATGAAGACCATGAAATGTGGGATTGGCCTCATTTTGAGGATCATTCCTTATCTTTTGCAAGTTAGTTTTGACTTTCTATTTTAGGCATATCTGATCCATTAATTCAGGATCTAGATACTGTGTTGTAAAGGCTATAAAGATGAAAACTGAAGATGAACACAAGGTTCGATTTTGAGTTCTATATTCTACTGTTTTGTATGAAAGACATTTTCTTTAATATATCAGCCTGCAAGCTTCTTTCATTTGTTACGGTCAGACCTTCTTTCATCTTTGTCTATGCCTATGAGTGGAATTAGTTCTTTTGTCTCTATTTAATGATCCTATGGTAATTGTCATCTTACTTTTGATTGTTAAGCAAGAACCATAAGCATCTTTGGCTAGTTTGTTGACCCATCATATATATGGTTTATGTATGTTTTGGTTAATTGATTAGTTTTCTTATCCATTTGCTATACAAACCTATCTGACAATAGCTCTTGAAGCCCTTGTGTTGCATGAATATAGTTAAGATTGTCTTGAGAATACAATCCAGAGGTTAAGATATTCATCTTGATCCAAACCCACACCTATCATTGAGAAAATAGTTTCCAAAAAGATTAAGTTACCAGGCATCTCTGACTTACAGCCTAGGAGAGTTTCCTAGAGTGATAACAGAGGGTACAGGGTAGAGATTGTATATATGTAGTGGTCGATTGATTGACCAAGTTTGTGCACTTCTTCGCTATCTCATCAGAGTACAAGGCAGCACATGTGGCAGAGTTGGTTTTCAGGGAGGTATTTGGACTTCATGGGTTATCGAGGTACATTGTCAGAGAAAGGAACAACAGGTTTCTCAGGGCTTTTTGGCAAGAGTTGTTCAGGTTGGTAGGCACAGAGTTGACTCCTAGCACCAATTATCACCCTCAGACGAATGGTCAGACAGAGATTGTGAACAAATGGATTGAAGGATATTTGCACAACTGTGTGTCAGGAGAGCACTGGACATGGACTAAGTGGTTACATCTAAGAGAATATTTCTATAACACCACCTATCACATGTCCATTTGTAATGTTCCCAAGCCAAGAGGCCAAGAACATCACATTTTTGCATGATTTTTAAACTGTTACTGAGTATGGCATTTCGTCAAACACTTTGCTTACTATGGTTCTTTAGGTTGCGCTTAGGGTTATACTGATGATTTATATGTGTATTTGCAGCAACAGATAAGAAGATTAAGCAATGTAACATACCACAACCATATGCAAGATCAACAATATGATAGACAATCCAAAATGATTCAAATCTGATCTTTATTCATAATAATAAGAACCTGATACAAGGATGGTGTAGATATGGAATGATCAACAGATGGATCCAATGAACATAATAGAAGTTGCTACAAAATGCTCCTGGGAAGAAGATGAAAGCCTCCCAAGGCTGGATACACGATGAAGACCAATACCATAAGATAGATGGGTCGTATGAAGTGCCAAACCCCCAATGCTGAATGATGCTACGTCCTGCTGGAATGTTGAATAGCCTCAGTAATTCGGCCTGACTGAAGGAAGTCTCCAAATGACCCCAAATTGAGTAGAATGATAGATCGGGTTACTACAAGGACAACCCAAGTGCTCAAATCCCCAAATGCCCTCCCAAACCCATAGATCTAACTTCCCTCCAAGGAATGGTGTGCCCCCCTAGATGCCTGAAACCCTAGATAATTCGGCCTCCCTCCTAGAGGCCTCCAAATGCTCCACAAAACCACTAGAATGATAGATCAAGGCTTGGTTACCTCTCTGGTGAAGTCCCAAGCGAAATGGTGAAGATCTGATCTATCAAATGACTGAAATTATTTTTTGAAGTGTGCTCCTATCCTCCGATTCGTCCAATGCATCTAGTAAATCAAATGGTACATAAAACTCCTCCAGAGTGCACTAGATCTAATGGCCAAGACCCTGCAATGAAAACCCAGGTGTTAGAATCTCCAAAAGCCCTACCAATCACCTAGAACGAACTTCCCTCAATGGATGGTGCGCCCCCATTGCTGGAAACCCCCAATGGTGCACCCTCTCTCTCTTCCTGTGCCTGTGGCTGGTGTAGAACCCCCCTGCACTGAGTAGATCTGAACTAGAATGGTGTGGGGGAGTATTGCATCCCCGAGACCAAGCTTGGGACACGTTAGGTGGAATCTTTCACCACCAAATCATCCTCTAGGGTTTGTTAAGTCAAAACCCTCAAAACTCCCAAGGTGTGGGCTCACTAGCTGGAAGCTAGATATTAAAAGATAATCATACATGAATCAAAGAATAGAGGCCCTTGCCTCTCCTTTATACTTCTTGCTCACCTTGTTCCTCCAAAATGACTTTCATTTTATTAATTATTAATTAATTAATTAAATCACTTTAATTAATTAATTAACCTTTTTACCTTTGAAAAACATCTTATCTCTCCTTGTGGCTTCCCTGGCCACTGAAAGTCACTTCTCATCATCCTATCTTGTAGTGTTGTTCCTCCCGATTCCAATGAGCTATTATACTGAGAGGTTCCTCCAAGTATTGTGCCCAAAATGCCCTCTTCAGTGAATTTAATTAAGTTATAGCTCAAAATACTCAAAATCATGGAAATCGTCGGAATGCAACGAAACCAAAGCCAATCTGTGCGGAATGGATCATAGTGATGAAACGGGATGAGCGATGCAAGTCAGACCCCAAAATATCCCACAATAGCTCATGTACTCGCTATAATCTCCCACTGGCTACTTTGGTCATCATAACAATGTGTATTACCCTGATGTCCCAAAGTGGGGACATTACACCATTAGTATGACTCCATTCAGAGCTTTGTACAGTCACGATGCTCTTTCATTTGTGGATTTGGCATTTGGGGATAGCAGGGCTCCCAAAGCCAAGGATTCGATATAGGAGAACTAGGACATCCCTAAGGCCCTTAAGGATAACTTGTAGACAGCCCAGAATCAACAGAAGACATATGCAGATAGGCATAGGGTTGAGCGCAGATTCAATGTAGGAGACTTGGTATTTCTAAGGTTACAGCCATATAGACAGTCTTCATTGAAGAAGAGTGTTGCAGAAAACTGAAGCCCTGGTTTTATGGTCCATATATGGTAGTAGGGAGAGTTGGGGAGGTAGCCTACGCGCTTGAGCTTCCAGAGAGGAGCAAAATCCATAACGTTTTTCACGTGTCATGCCTCAAACAACCAATAGGACAGCAGGTGACCACTTCCGCAGAGTTATCCCCTTTGGATGAGGAGGGTCAGTTGGTTTTGATTCCAGAGGAGATTTTGGATGTCAGGGAGAGGAGATTGAGGAGTAGAGTTATCAAAGAGTTCCTGATCAGGTGGAGAGACTTGCCAGTGGAGGACACCACTTGGGAGGGAGATGAGATTTTGCAGCATCCTGATTTGCATTTGCTTGGGGACACGCAAATTTGGCAAGGGAGGACTATAATGTCCCCTTCTAAATGATCGCTCTTAGAGGACGACTTAGTTGTCTATCTGATTCCCGTAAATCATAGTCGATTAAAAAAAGGGGAATTAATAATTATTTGATGTCATTAGAGGAAAAGGCAACATTATAAAATGACATTGAGTAATTAAAAAGTGATTGAGGGAAATAAAGTGAATAAAACTTTATAAAAGTCACTTTGTTCAGAGATTGTCGGAAGAACCACAGTATTTAAGACATTTTGTTGTCGACGTTTCGGATCCATAACAGGATCCATCATCAGGACCAAAAAAGTCTGAGAAAGATAGTGAGAGAAGAGCCTTTATTAAATAGTCTGAGAAGGCTCTTCTCTCACTATCTTTCTCAGACTTTTTTGGTCCTGATGATGGATCCTGTTATGGATCCGAAACGTCGACAACAAGATGTCTTAAATACTGTGGTTCTTCCGACAATCTCTGAACATATTTCTTACCACAGAAACCTAAATGAACAAAAGTCACTTTATTCTTTTAAATAAAGTTAAAAAGGTAAAAAGCTCACAAAAAGGTAAAAAGGGGTCACAAAAGGGTGAGAAGGATAAAAGAGAGATGAGGGTTCATTTCTCTCATTATGTTGATCGTTTTTACTCATCATATTGGAGAGAGCTCTTGGGGCTTGACGTGTAGGGTTTTGCAGCAAAACCTTTGTGGATAGTTGGTTTCGGTGGTGAAAGATTCCACCCTAACCAACATAGACAAAGAATTACTCAGATTCTTCATTGGTTTTCCTTGGCTGAAGATTTTATTCATATTACGGGGTTTTGGATCTTTGTTGAGATAGAAATTTGGTTGTGACAGCGGGTTTGTTTGATTGAACAAGGTATTACTTATGTGAGGGACCGAAAGATCTGGAAGAGAGGCTGATTTTCGCTATTGGGACAGAGTACCTTGCTGTATTGTTATTTCTCCGTGGCTGGGCCGAGTTACAGGCTTGGGGAGGCCGATTTCTGTAGGAGGAGGCCGTATTTATCTCTGTGGACCGAGACTCCAGCTGTGGTGGCTATATGTCATTGATCAGGGACCGATTCAAGCTGATAGAGAACGAAATCTATGAGCTGGGTCGATTCTCCATTTTGCATAGACTGTAACTGCTAAAGGGGCCCGAGTTCTACATGGTATGAAGGCGATTTATACTTGCAACCAGGCCATATTGTTGTGTGGTTATTGTTTGCTGCATTGGTGGAGTTATTTCATTGTGGAGGCTGTCATTACCACTGTTATTACCAGCTGTAACAAGTCAGACAAATATATAAATAAAATCAGATTTCTTGTGTGGTATTTTCCTTGTTGTTATGTTGTTTTTGGTGAAGTATTTCCTTTGGTATATGGCTGTAATGTTTGGCATGTAATATGAACATTAAACTGGGCATCAAAGCTTCAATCATCCGATAAAAACTATATAAACTAAACCAAACAGCAACCCATAATTATAAGGGAGCTGAAAACATCTTCCAAACAGAATCAGAAGGAGAGGAAGACAAGAGGGACAGAGAAGAGCAGCAAGTAAACAGTGCCATACATATTTTGAATGAGTTGGCAAGAACACAAAATGACATAGTCAGGGTGCAATGTAACTTACAAAAGGGACAGCAAGAATTGGTTGATCTTCTAGCTCAGCTTGTGGCAAACACTCAAGGAAACCAGAACACAGTGGATAATGATGGTTCAAGGGGAACTAATGGCAGCCATGGTCACAATGGAAACCATGCAGAAGAGAGCCATACTCATGTTCCTACATGGAATCACATTGGATCTACTAGTAGAGGGAGACAGCGACAAATGGTTGATCTTCTAGCTCAGCTTGTGGCAAACACTCAAGGAAACCAAAACATAGTGGTTAATGATGGTTCAACGTGAACTAATGGCAACCATGGTCGCAATGGAAACCGCGCAGAAGGGAGGCATATTCATGTCCCTACACGGAATCACATTGGATCTAATAGTACAGCGACCCCCTAGACCACACATGCCTCAGTTTATAGGACTTCTGTACTATCAAGTACACTAATAGACCTAGAGAGTTCAACAAGGGCCAAAAGAGTTGGGAGCTACAGAGGAAAGTGGGAAAGTTGTCCATTCTCTACTATGATGGGTCTAGCAAATTTATAGCTAGGGCGTGGGAACAGAAGTTGGATACTTATTTCCAAGTCAACCCCATGGCAGAGTCAAAAGCCATCAAATACGCCACTTTGCACTTGGATAAAGAAGCCCACGAGTGGTGGTACCATGGGTTGGTCACATTCGGATATGCAAGTATTATGTCCTACTTGGATTTCACTCAGAGACTTATGGACCGATTTGATAGGAGAGATCCAGAGTTGCACTTCAGAGAGTTAGCACAGCTCAGGTAGAGTGGGACGGTAGATGCTTACATATCAAAGTTTCAGAGGGTGGCAATCGTGGTGACAGGTGTATTAGAGAACAGGTTGAACATGTTTTTTACTGAAGGACTATCTGAACCCTTGAAGGGGTGGGTTAAGGCCTTCAAACCAAGATCTTTACAGGATGCCATCACTAGGACAAGGGACATGGACCATGCAATCCCTAAGAGCAAAATTCCTCCTAAATATTCCATTCCTAAAAAGAAAAAAAACAAGAAGCCTTTCCAGAAGGAGTGGACCGGAAGAGATAGGTTGGACGATGATGACAGGAGGGAACTAAAGAGAAAGAAGCTATGTTCCAGCTGTAAGGAATCTTGGGAACCTGGTCACAGGTGTATGGGCAAGGGAAAGGTGCACTATATAGAGGTGCTTTCAGACAACGATGGAGAAGAGGAGATAGCGCAAATGTAGGACAATGAGCATGACATTCCAGTCGATGAGCAGCCACATGAGGAGGTCAAGAGTGGGGTTATTGCCACTCTATCAGGTGTTCCAAGATCTCATACCATCAGGGTTCATGGGGTTATACAGGGCACAATGTTGATTGATGGTGGGGCAACCCACAACTTCATTGATGCATCCTTGGTAGCTAAGAGAGGCATACATACAGTTGACTTTGAGGGTTTTGATGTAGTAGTAGTTGGTGGGCGCAATATGCCATGCACCAAGAAGATTCCACACTTGGAGGTAGATTAGGTAACTACACAGTGAGTGATGACCTCTATGTAGTTGAGCTCCCAAATACAAACATTATATTGGGGGTTCAGTGGCTTGTTTCCTTAGGGAAACATTTTGTTGACTATCAGGCTATGGAGTTAGAGTTCAGGGCAGCAGATAGGAAGAAGGTGGTCCTAAGGGGGATCTCTAGTGATGCTCCTACAATTGTCTCAACCAACCAGATGGACGGGATCATCACGCATGGAGATGTAGCTTGTGCAGCGGAGCGCTTGATCACTTCTCAGAAACCTTTAGACAACAACAAGTAGTATCATGTAGACATCTTAACCTTGTTGAGCAAGCATGAACGAATTTTTAAGGAGATTCCACCAGGCAAACCTCCAAACAAGGGATTTGAGCGGACCATTGAGCTAGAGAAGAGGGCCAAACCTGTGATTACCCAAAAGGCCATTAAGGAGTTGTTGGAGATGGGACATATCAGGCCTAGTTCTAGCCCATTCACTTCATCGGTAGTTTTGGTCAAGAAGGATGGCACGATGAGGATGTGCATAGATTATCGGGCCTTGAAGAAGAAGACAATAAAAAAACAGGTACCACATTCCCAGGATAGACGAGTTACTAGATGAGTTGTGTGGGGCAGTGTACTTTTGGAAGATTGATCTTCGATCAGGCTACCATCAAATCAGGTTCAGTGAGAGGGATGTTCACAAAACCGCTTCCAGCTGTCACTATGGAGAGTACAAGTTTTTGGTCATGCCATTTGGGTTGACCAACGCTCCTACCACATTCCAGTCATGCATGAACCATAACTTCAACAAACAGTTGAGGAAGTTCATGTTGGTGTTCTTTGATGACTTATTTATAGCAGGACATGGGAGGACCACCTGAGATATTTGGATGAGATATTGAGTATTATGCTAGAGCAGTCGTTGTACGCCAAGGCGTTCAAGTGTGAGTTTGGCATGATGGAGATTATGTACCTGGGCCATGTGATTAGTGCGCAAGGGGTAGAGGTACACCAAGAGAAGATTTAGACCATATTGGATTGGCCCACACCTAAATCTCTCATAGAGTTAAGTGGGTTCTTTGGGATATGCAGCTACTATAGGAGGTTTGTTAAGGGTTTTTCATAGTTGTGTGCACCATTGACAGACTTTACGAAGAAACGAGAATTTAGGTGGACAGAGGGGCCACAGCAGGCATTTGACAGGCTCAAGGAGGTGATGAGCACTTGCCCAGTGTTAGCACTTCCGGATTTCACTCAACCCTTGGTACTTGAGTGTGATACATCGGGTGAGAGTATTGGGGCAGTTCTGATGCAGAATAGACACCCGATAGCATTTGAGAGTAGGAATCTCAAGGACATAGAGCAACTCTACTCCATTTATGACAAAGAGATGCTCGCCATCATGCATGCGTTGGCGAAGTTTAGGCAGTATTTGGTTGGTGCCCGATTTGAAATTAAGACTGACCACAACAGTTTGAGGTATTTCCTAGAGCAGAAGGATTTGAACGATAGGCAGCAAAAATGGGTCAGCAAGATACAGGCATATGACTTTGACATTAAGTATGTGAAGGGTAAGAAGAATGTTGTTGTCGATGCCCTTTCCAGGAGACCAACAGTATGTTCCCTCCTGGAGATTTTAGCTTATTGGAAATCTCACCTTTTGGTGGAATATTCCAAGAATCAATTTGTGTACAAGTTGATGGATGGACTCATACAAGATGATAGGTGTCGGGTGGTAGACGATATCATTTTCTCCAAAGACAGGATATATCTAGTTCTTGAGTCCACACTCAAGGAAAAGATTTTGAGGGGTTCACATGACAAACCATTGCCAGGGCACCCTAGCTATTTCAAGACCTATAGGTAGGTACAGGAAAGGTTCTCATGGAAGGGCCTCAAGGATGATGTGTTGCAGTATGTGAGAGAGTGTATGACTTGTCAGCAGAATAAGTCAAAGCATATGCACCCGGCAGGATTATTACAGCCTCTACCCATTCCAAAACAGAAATGGGAGAGTGTGTCGATGGACTTTATCCCAGGCTTATCGACGGTACATGGCAAAGATTGTATATCTATAGTGGTCTATCGGTTGACCAAGTTTGCACACTTCTTCACTATCTCATCAGAGTACAAGGCAGCACAGGTGGCAGAGTTGTTTTTCAGGGAGGTATTTCGACTTCAGGGTCGTCGAGGTACATTGTTAGTGACAAGGACAGCGCGTTTTGGCAGGAGTTGTTCAGGTTGGTAGGCATAGAGTTGACTCCTAGCACACCAGTTATCACCCTCAAATGGATGGTTAGACAGAGATTGTGAACAAATGGATTGAGAGATATTTGTGCAATTATGTGTCAGGACAGCAAAGGACATGGATTAAGTGGTTACATCTAGGACAATATTTCTATAATACCACCTATCACATGTCCATTGGTATGACTCCATTCAGAACTTTGTATAGTCACGATGCACCTTCATTTGTGTATTTGACATTTGGGGATAGCAGGGCTCCCAAAGCCAAGGATTGAATACAAGAGAACCAGGACATCCTTAAGGCCCTTAAGGATAACTTGCAGACAACCCAGAATCAACAGAAGACATGTGCAGATAGGCACAGGGTTGAGCACAGCTTCGAGGTAGGAGACTTGGTATTTATGAGGTTACATCCATATAGACAGACTTCGTTGAAGAGGTGGGGTGCAGAAAGTAAAGCCCCGGTTTTATGATCCATGCAGGGTAGTATGGGGAGTTGGGCAGGTACCCTACGAGCATGAGCTTCCAGAGAGGAGAAAGATCCATAACGTTTTTCACGTGTCATCCCTCAAAGAGGCAGTAGGACAGTGAGTGACCACTTATGCAGAGTTACCCTTGTTGGATGAGGAGGGGTCGTTGGTTTTGATTCCGGAGGATATTTGTGGATGTCAAGAAGAGGACATTGTTAGACTTTAAGACAACCCAGAATCAACAGTAGACATATGCAGATAGGCATAGTGTTGAACGCAGCTTCAAGGTAGGAGACTTGGTATTTCTGAGGTTACATCCATATACATAGTCTTCGTTGAAGAAGAGCGGTGCAGAAAACTGAAGCCTCGGTTTTATGGTCCATGCAGGGTAGTACGGTGAGTTGGAAAGGTAACCTACGAGCTTGAGCTTCCAAAGAGGAGAAAGAACCATAAGGTTTTTCACGTGTCATCCCTCAAAGAGGCAGTAGGACAGCGGGTGACCACTTATGCGGAGTTACCCCTATTGGATGAGGAGGGGCAGTGGGTTTTGATTCCGGAAGAGATTTTGGATATCAGGAAGAGGACATTGAGGTGCAGAGTTATCAAAGAGTTCTTGATCAGTTGGAGAGACTTACCAGTGGAGCAGGTTCAGATTTTGTGGCATCCTGATTTCCATTTGCTTGGGGACAAGCAAATTTGGGAAGGGAGGACTATAATGTCCCCTTCTACATGATCTCTCTCGAAGGACGACTTAGTGTTCTATCTGATTCCCGTAGACCATAGTCGATTAAAAAAAGGGAATTAATAATTATTTGATGTCATTAGAGGAAAAGGCAACATTATAAAATGACATTGAGTAATTAAAAAGTGATTGGCGGAAATAAAATGAATAAAACTTAATAAAAGTCACTTTGATCTTTTAAATAAAGTTAAAAAAGGTTAAAAGGTCACAAAAAGGGTGAGAAAGATAAAATAGAGATGAGGATTCATTTCTCTCATTATGTTGATCATTTTTACTCATCACATTGGAGATAGCTCTTGTGTCTTGACGGCTAGGGTTTTGTAGCAAAACCCTTGTGGATAGTTGGTTTCGGTGATGAAAGTTTCCACCCTAGCCAACATAGAGGAAGAATCACTCAAATTCTTCATTGGTTTTCCTTCGCTGAAGATTTTATTCATATTACAAGGTTTTGGATCTTTGTTGAGGTAGAAATTTGGTTGTGGCAGTTGGTTAGTTTGATTGAACAAAGTATTGCTTATGTGATGGACCGAATCATCTGGAAGAGAGGCCAATTTTTGCTATTGGAATAGAGTATCTTGATGGATTGTTATTTCTCTGTGGCTGGGCCGAGTTACAGCCTTGGGGAGGACGATTTCAATAGGAGGAGGCCGTATTTATCTCTGTGGACTGAGACTCCAACTGTGGTGGCTATATGTCATTGATTAGGGACCAATTCAAGCTGATCGAGGGCGCAATCTAGGAGCTGGGATGATTCTGCCTTTTGGATAGACTATAACTGCTAAAGTGAAATATCCCTGAGCCCGCTGATCAAGATATTTGCTACTATTCTAATGCTCTGTCTCGCAGATCTGATACACTAGGGGTTTCTGGATGCGTTTTAGTCGTGTGTTTGAGATATTCTTTGGTTATTGCATGTGCATGTTGGTTATTGCATGTGCATGTTGCATATTTAAGGTTTAACAACATATAAAGGATGCATGCAAAAGTAGAGAACATCAACTGCCCAATATCATGTATAATAATGGTTCGAGCATGGAAATAGAATAGCCTATCGAAAATATAGAATCTAAACGTCAATCAGATCTCATGGATTAGTACTGGAATACAATCAAATAACATAAAAATACCTGTGATCAAAAGATGATAGCAGATTGATGCATGCACGGATAGATCGGCAAAAATACGCGATTCCGGAGAAATACGGTAACCGCTACGAGCTGGAAATCTCGTCCGGAAGAATGGACCGTCGGAATGCGCCGGAAACTACTCCAATAGAAGCGCCCTGGCCTCTAGACTGAAATGGATGAGTATCGGATCTCGGATCCGGTCTCTAAGGCACTAGATCTGGACCCCTGGGGGGTTTGCGCACCTCCTGGAGCACTGGATGCGCCCAAAAGGATTCCACCAACGGAATCTGCTGCTATATGGATCAAAACGATCGTCTCACCAAATAAGGAAATGGGTCGGAAGGATCTGTCTGGATCTGCTCTGAAACTCTGCATGCAACACCAAATGTCTGTCCGGAAGAGTTGCGCCCTAAATGGTTGAATGAGTCGATCTACAAGATTCCACCGTCAGAATCTGATGATAGATGGCTCAATAGAAGCGCCCTGGCTGGATCTCAAATGGGTTGGAAGGAAACTGCAACTTGGATGCGGGTCTCGTGTAGCTCTCCAAACCCTCAAACTAGCTTGCGCCCTCACTGGCTGAGCTGCACACTCTACAATGGATACTCCTGAGTAGTACGGTGAAATACCTGGATGGTATCTCCGATGGGCTAGGGTGTGTCTCTCAACACCAAAACCGATCAATGGTGGTGGTTTCCTCCAAAAATCCACAAAACAGTGAGGTCAGCTCTCCTCCTCCTCCTCTGGGAACTCTTAACATCAAATCATAACAATGCATAATGAATTAGGTTGCTTTACCCTTCCTTTATAGCTTCCCAAAACTCTAATTCGTTGTTGACCTTTTCCCTCCAAGTGACTTTTACTTTATTTTATTATTCCTTGATTAAATCACTTAATTAATTAATTAATTAACCATTTTACCTCTAAAAAGTGATTTATCCATCCTAATGGCTTCTCCGGCCACTGAAAGTCACTTCTCATCATCTTATCCTGTAGTGCTCTTCCTCCCGATTCCGATGAGCTATTACACTAAGAGGTTTCTCCAAGTAATATGCCCATTATGACCTTCTTAGTGAATTTAATTAAGATATGACCCATAATAACTCAAAATTATGGAAATCGTCGGAATGCAACGAAACCAAAGCCCAGTTGTGCGGAATGGATCCTGATGATGATCGATGCAAGTCGGGTCCAAATAAACCCCTGAATATCTCTCAAACTCTCTGTCACCCCTATCTGGCTACTCGGGTAGGCATAACACTCTGAAATGCTGTAATGTTATAATGTCCCAAAATGGGGACATTACATAAAGGGAGCCGAGTTCTCCATGGTATGAAGGCGATTTTTACTTACATCAGGGCCATATTGCTGTGTGGTTATTGTTTGCTGCATTGGTGGAGTTATTTCATTGTGGAGGCTGTCCTTGCCACTGTTATTACCCGCTGTAAGAGGTCAGATAGATATATAAATAAAAACGTATTTCTTGTGTGGTATTTTCCCTTCCTGTTATGTTGTTTTTGGTGAAGTATTTCTTTTGGTATATAGCTGTAATGTTTGGCATGTAATATGAACATTAAACGGCGCATCAAAGCTTCACTCATCCCATGAAAACTACATAAACTAAACCAAATAGCAACCCATAATTATAACAGCTGCAACAGGGGTTTATCTTGGGGGTTTAGAACATGCTTGTAAAGTGTGTGTCAAAACTCCTGCATCAGAAATAAGTCACAGCAAACAGAGGAAGAGTTTTATAGTGGAACTTGTGCCCATCTACCAAGTGTTTGACGAAAATACAACACCAGAAAACTATCAAAATACTACAGCATCAAATACAAATTTGTGACATCAAGTAGGTGAGACATTTCAACCATGGTGCATCATGTTTGATATTTCAGTGATTTGAAGAGCATATATGGGGCTGTATGGGAGCTGTTTTAGTTATACATATGTCATAGACACTGATCTTCATATCCTTCCCTCGTCAATCTTCTATACAATTTACAGCAGGAAATACCTTGCTATTCTCCAGAAATTGGAAGCAGGATTTCATCATTTGGGGCAGTATTTCAGCTGAGCTCTTGGTTGAGACTTTGTGGGTTGTTTGATGACTATTTGCAAGGTTTTTTCTGGAGCTGTTCCATCTTCTAAAGGCATCTCTATTTCTCAATATCTGATGGACGGTTCATATTAAATGTATTTGTGAAAATTCTAAGGAAGAATCCGCTTTTGTTTCAGCATTCAAGTGGTGTATAATTCATCTTTGATCAGAAAGTTGTTGTTGTTGCATATTACTGCATTTGCACATTTGCTTGTATTTTGGTATGGGAATCTTACAGTGGTTGGGTTATCATGGGCAATTGATTGGCCGTGTCCCCTACCTTTACAACATGTGATATGATTCCGACGAGAAGGCCAATGTTTGTTATATATTTTGTATTTCTGGTGAATTCTTTTAAACTCCACAGACAATTATGGTGCCATTTTTATTGTCATGCCATTTCACATTTATTTTACCTGGATGAAGGACTACGAGAGTGGTGGCTTGCCTTCTTCGTACATTTTTTAATTTTAAAATGGCAGTGTACTTGTAAATATTTTTCTGAAATTAATGCAAGTTGTTTCAACTGAAAAAATAAATGTGGATACATATTAATCCTTTTTGATAATTGCATGATAGGTCCTGTTATCCCCACTTTTTAGGGATAACTAGGAGATCATGTCTCGAGGACCACAGGTCCTAGACATGGAGTATCGGGAGCAGGATTGACCTGAGCATGGCCCTGGAGGGCCCGCCTTTTCTTCATTCATCATCTTTTGCTTGTCAGCAACAGCAGCATCCATCACCATCGGCTTGATCCTGTATCAAAAGAGGTTCTTGCTCCATGAGGTAATTGGTCCAGGTATCATGGTATGTGTCACCTTTGATAATTGAAACTTTTAAATATATGCATCTAATTCCTTTTATCTCTAACAACTGCTTGGATCTTACATTAGCCCACATAACCATGCTTGGGGAAATTGACAGGGTGCCCTAGCAAGCCTGTGCCCATAGGTCTTGGTTTGCCACTGGGGGAATTTCTAAAAAGCCATCGTCCGCTCCCATCATAGCACCATTGTTTCATCTTATCTCCCGCTCATTTATCCCATTCCCCTTCTCCAGGCATTGGGTTGACCCATTTGTAGGATTGCACCTTATCTCGTGGGAAGAAGGGGCTAAAGGCCCAGAAGGTAAAAGCAGCTAGTAAAAGACAAAAGCCTAGAAATAAAACCTCGAGATGCTTCGCCCAAGGATCCCCGAGAAGGCAGTAAAAGGCCTCTCAGCAAGAAACAAGAGGGACCCGAAAAATAACAAAACAAGACCTAGTCAGATGATAGGGGGGTCTCATCATGAGCCAGCCTATTAGGTCCATGGGTACTTAACAGTATCACATTGCCACCATCTGGTTACCATGCCAGGGCAGTGACCTTTGGTTGCATGGCCAAGGGAAAGGAGGTCTCATCACGAGCCAGCCTTCTCATCTCTATGAAAGTACTTGTGGGTAACGCTGTCAGCTCTGGTCACCATGCCAAGGCAGTATCCCCTGGTTAGTTCTGAAACAAAAAAGCAAATAAAAGAATAAAACAAGAATAAAAAGAATAAAGGCAAGAATGGTCTTGGAAAAAATGCATCCATGACAGGTACAACTCGCCTTCTACAAAGGCACCCACAGGTAACACTTATGCATCCTTGGCCCTCACTGCACCCACATGTTTGGACATCCCCTAGCCACATCACCTCACTTACATGGCTTGGATGAGATCTTTCTGGAAACTTTCCTTTTCTTGTGG
>JASDQU010505548.1:3667-16195 GCA_032191745.1 Picea mariana | reverse complement strand
CACTAGCCCAATAAGATGCCTCGTAATTTTCTCCAATCTTGTATTGCAGGTTTTTGTAATGTATTTGAGCTATTGACTGATGTATTAGGGGTTTTATGCATATGTTTAATAATATTGATGATGAGATGTGATTGACATTGTTATGATCCCTGTGACTGATGAGCCCATGGAGGGCGTAGCTTTTGATGTGTAGAACCATGCCCGACGGACAGGTACCATTTGGAGTGGTACACATGGGGAGATGACCAGTTCGGACCTCCATGGGGATGAAGAGCCCACCAGATGGATGTCGAAACCCCATCAGGGAGCAGAAATAGGACAGAGCTTGATCAGGGTTTTAGCACTTGAGAGGAAGAGGACGTTCCACCAGAGATACTCCGGCAGGACTAGACCTAGGGGGAATGACCCCTTTTCAGCGAAACGCTAGCCTTGGAAGGCTTAGGATGTCCCATTCTTCACCATGACGTCATCCAGCTTCATGGACGCTTTTGGAGGCAGACTGGGCAGCAATGGCACATGTGGCATGTTGGAGAGGCCCCTGGGGGGCTAACGTTTTGCTCCTGGATGTCTCATTTGCCCTAGAAAGGGCTAGCGCCTCCCTTGAAGGGGATTTTACTCTCTTTTCTGCTTAATTAGGGGTTTTGCTGAGCATTTAATGTAAAAACAATATGATTTTGACATTATGGCCTTGTCGGCCTTTTTATGACCTAAAAAGTAAAATTAGGTCATTGATACAGTATATATTGAGGATTTCGATCCTCATTTTATCCTCATCTTTCACTCACCACTTGGTGAGGTCTGAAATTTGCACACTGTTTGGGTTATTGGCTGACTTAAGGAAGGCGCACTTGTTGAAGGAAGAGATTTTTGGCATTCTATGGTGTTTTTCTTGAAGGAAGGTGTTACAACTAGGGTTTGCATGATTATTTCTTAATGAATTGTAAGAATTTTTCTGTAAAACTTTTTGAATGAATGGTTGTAGTCTAATTTCTTGCATATGTTTATTTATTTTGCTGAATCAAAACCCTAGGTGACAAGCACACAAGTAGGTCCTTGTCTCATGTCTCCTGATAGAAAATCTTTTAGCCATTGAAGAAGAAGAGAGCCTAGCCATAGCTACACTCCTTTTTCTTCCTCCCTTTAGCTAGCCGTACCATTTTGACTGCAAGAGGAAGAGGACGTCCCAGGCCTAGGTTAGCTACACCTAGGGTCGTTTTCTTTTAGGGTTTGATGAAAGAGTCTTGCCTTAGGAACACTCTCCCTCTTTAAGCCCTCTTGTCTTAATTTTGTATTTCATTTGAGCTAGTTGTTTGCCGGGAAGGAGAAGAGAACACGAGGCCTTGCTTTAGTAACACCGGAGTGAGCCTCTCTCCCCTAGGGTTATGATTTTGAAGACCTGCTTTAGCAGTACTTCAAAACTTATCCCTCTAGTCCTTTAAAATCTCACCTCCTTCAACTCTTGCGTCCTTCATTTATGACTCCATTAAACCCTAAGGCACTAATCTAAGTCCTCCAAAGTTGAAATAAGAACTCGATCTAAACACTCTCAAGACTTTTCGATTGAAACCCTAACTACACTAACTCTAGCCTAGACTAACCTACTAACCCTAAGTTGCTGACGTCATCATTGGATATTTCATCTTTATTGCAGCAACGTTTTACTTTGAGAGCAATTGGATGGTGGTTAAGGCATTAATTGAATAAAGTGTTGATTGGTTACATTGAATGCCACATTGTTCCAGTATTTATTGGTGTAGTGACATTATTTTCATTGCTATATTGATAAACATTGACTTCGTCAACATTTACTTTCAAATTGCTTATATTGCATATCAGATAGTCTTTGATATATATGAAGTACTAACCAGAGCCTGCATATATCAGTTTATTGTTGCTTTGTTCTCGAGCAGGGATTCTACTTGGTTATCTTTGTTGGCTATAAGCCGGACTATCTGTTTTGGTGGTGATCTGTGAAGGGGGGAACTTGTCATTGTTTGATTGTCCTTTAGCCTCTTCAAAACCCCAAGTCACCGGGGACGTCTCCCCTGGGCCTCACCTCCCTAAAGAGAAAGAACCTTCCCATCGTGGTGACATTGGGTGGGATAGGTTCATGTTACGCCAGTTTGGCCCTCTATCTTCTAGCCTTTCTTCCTAACTACAAACTGTGTGATAACAAGTCCAATAAAGAGTTCATAGTGTTATCGTAGAAGTTGTAGGTTAGTAAAAGCATGACCCAACCACTAAATGGCGACAATTTTGAGAATGCCTACCCACTGTCACCTTAGGCAGGTATTCCCGTTACTTTAGAGATGATAGAATCACCTCAAGTCGGGAATCCCAGTGACCTTGGGGGAAATGAGATGGAAAGTGAGGAGATGAAAGAAGGTCCCCCTAAAGGTCAAGATAGAAGATGCGGAAAGGCTTGGGAAAGAGTCTAGGTGGTATCCAATGGTTGCCAAGAGACAAGAACACATGCAAAGTGTTGAAATAATGTAACTGCAAAGTGTATTCTGATTATTATTTGATATATTATTCATTGGATCGATCCCCATTGCGGATTGATCATGTCGGCTATTATGAAGGACCAAATCCCCTTTTGCGGATTGGTCAAAATGTAATTGTAATAGGCAGAATCAGAAGTGGGCCCCAAAATATATTAAAGGTGGTTATAACCACCCTGTTGATCGCCCATTCAACTAGGGGGTCAACTCCATGTGCCATGGAGATATGCATCATCAGATGCAAATATGTCAAAGACAGTTTGGTTCTACTAGGCATTTTATGCCTCCAGCACAATTTTTTGTAAACAGAATTTCTGCACCCGTGCGTGGGTTAATAATGTAATAGGTTTGCATGAGTCATAATTAGGTCGGTTGCCTGGGATTTTCTTCATTAGGAGAGTTCCTTTCAACGAGGCCTTTTTATCCTCAGATTATTAATTGGGTTTTTAAACCTTATTAATTTCCCTTTAGTTTTTTCCTCACACCTTCAATAATTCCTCCAAAGTGGTGAAGGGCGTTCTAACGAAGTGGTCTTCTGGTAGCTAGTGTTTAGGAATGATGTAAATGACCATGCAAGACATATTAGAAAGTTTCGCGGAATTCCGTCGAGTCTAGATAGGCTTTTTTTAATTAATTAAATTTAATTAAGTTTCCTAAGGTTGGGAATTTAATTATTTAATCAATTAATTGTTTTTGAGCAATTATTGTAAAAACTAGGTCCTTGGGTTTTTAATAGGGGTATTTGTGCTCAAATAAAATGGAAAAGCACCCCCTACACCCTTGGAACAAGTTTCAGCTCAGTAGGACGAACTTTGCTAGGTGTTTGTCCACCAGGAGCCAAAGTCAGTCAAAACAGCAATTTTTATTGCTAAGTCAAAAGTGTATTTTTTGTAAATTTGAGTTAATGGGTTAATGTTAAGATGGAAAAGAGCAAGAAAGGTCATTCCTAGCCTACCCAACCCACCTCCTAACCTTCACTCACCCCCTCACCCATTCACTTACCCCGTTCCTCACGCCCCCTAGGGGTATTTGCGCCCCCCTTCACATAGAAACCTTAGGAAAGCCATTTAATTGCTTTGTGGGCCCCTCCCATGAGTAGTGCGCCCCTCCTAGCCTACCACCTCATCCTTGCTTGGTCCCACGCTCCACCTCACTCGTCCAACTCATCAATCCATGACTAAAACCCCGGATGGTGTGCCCCTCTCCTTGAGATTATCTCCTTTGCTTGGTTTTTGACACATGGCTCTCATCCAAGAGGGTTCACCTTGCCTCTTGAGCTATAAAAGAGAGTCTCCCCCCACTCATTTCTTCACCAATCTTTGAGCTAGTGTTACTCTACTGAAATTTCGCCCCATCTCTCTTGCTCTTTGCCTCTTGCTTCCATCCCATTTTTCTCTTGAGAGCATTGGAGCAACTTGTTGCTGCAAGCCTCTCCCATTTGGATTAATGAAAGCTTTGGAGGATTTGGAGTAATCAAGAGTATTCTGATTGACTTCTTTCATATGAGGTGACATTGTTCATTTTTTGCATATGGTGTAGTGTTGAGTAGATCTTTGGTAAAGTAGTTTACTTGAGTAGATTAGCAAAGAGTATTCTTGTTGGTCTATACATGTTGGGTAGCTAGTGGTGTGAAGTATTTCATATTGTTAGCTTATTCATGCATGTTATCTATTTGTATACCTCACATATTGCTTGAGTTTTGCAGGTTTGCCTCAAGGGATTATTGGGATAGCCTCAAGAAGGAGCCTTCCCTCAAAGCCCTTTTAAACTCCATGCTTTGCTTAGTCTGATTTTCTGTTCTATTTCATCATATTTTTCAGTTTGATAACCATCTTAGATAAGTCATCTAAATCTTATTTTACTTGGATAATTTTATGTAAAAAATTTCTGCCTAAAAACAGAAATTTTTCGTAACATTTTTGTGTGTTGTGCAGCATTTCCAGCAAGCAATAGCATGCTGGTTTTTGCAGAATCTTACCAAGAACAAGGGGTTATGCTGCCCACATTCGGTCGTACAATACTTCAAGAGCTTCTCCACTAGTTGGGTAACGAATTTCTTCTTCTACCCATTCATTTATAGCATTGTAGCAAATCCCCGGGAAGTTCCCTTGAGGCTTGCATTCTCTTGTTCTTATTTCATCTATTGTAAATCATCTTTGCAAGTTAGTTTGTTGCCTACACCTTGGGAGAGAGATTGGCTCAGCCAACCCCCCAATATTGTTTGGTTAGGACTTAGTTAATTTCATTATTTATTATTATTTTGCCCCACTTGTCATTAGGACAAGGTTGTGTGGCTAGGACCGTCTTAATAATTGTTTAGTTTTTCTTTCCAACCCTCTTTGGCATAACATTGGTAGGTTTGCCTCCACCTTGTGCTATTGTGAGTGGTTTGCTTTTGATTTTCAAGTTTTGCTTAACTAATTGCCTACACCTTGGGAGAGAAATCCCCAAAATCATATGGATAGGTAATTATGTGTTGATGGTTATTGTACTCATGGATTTAAAATTCTCTAGAGTAATCATCACACATCATTAATCTTAGCTTAAGCCCTCAAGGCATAGTTTCATTTTCATGCTCTAGTTTTTATCAAGTGCAATCTCTCATGGTTTAAACGCTTTGGAAGTAGTCCTTTGAATCTGCAATTTACTTATCTCTTAAGGCATTTGTCATCCATTACTTTAAATCATAAGCGGAGCATGTACATGGTGTAGAGCTTAGTTTTCTTTTCAGCAAGCATCACTCATTTTCTTAGCATGCTCTCAAATGATTAACTTACATAGTTAAAAGGTGATCACATAAAGCAATTTTCTATTATAATTGGCAAGCTCTTCTTGTCTTTCACTTTACTTTTTCTATTCAAGTTTACATGCATACATGGTTAAGTGGATGATAATGGAATAGATGTTTTACTTTCATCTTTCTTACATGCTTTAAATGTGTTCATAGGCTTCATTTTCATAATCTGCAACACACTTTCATAAACTGGATAAGTTTCGGTTTTGGGCATAATCCAATGTTTTTGGGCACCTAAAACTCATCTAAAACACTCACAACACATCTTAAGACTTAGTCCTAAGTCATAACAATATACTAGACCAACTTGGAAACCTAAAATTCACCATCTTCACCATCTAAAATGGGAATTGAGGAGGGCAGGAAGTGAAGGCCGGGGACGGTCTCACGGCACGAAGAAGTGTCATTTCCGTAAAAACTCAATTCTTTGGGCTGACTGTGACAGCTAGGGTGGGCCTCGTTGCTTCACTATCTTAAGCATCCAGCAGCCATTTGGCAATAGGGGGAGGAGGATTAAGGTTTGACACTTAGTTAGGAGGGTAACTAAAATCTGTAAGCAACTCCTAACCACTTAGTCTTCTAGGCAATCTTCTTATTGGATACATCTCATGGTTGTTTAGAACACTAGTTGAAAGTTTAAATATCTTTCATCTTTTATGCAAGTTGGTGGTTAATATCTAAGTGTTGAATCCTTTAAGTTTTATTGAGCATTTGTCTTTCAAACCTAACACATCTTTGGTTAATGTTTTTTATTGTGTTATCCAACAAGAGATAGCGCATCCCACTTGGAAGCATCATCTTGTTGGATCTTGAGTGCTTTTATGGTTGCCATTGAAAAGAAGTCCAATTGTTATTGGGGCATGCTTGGCATTATGTGAATGCTCTTCATGTTTTAATGTCTTTGAACTCTCACACTTAAGCACTTGATTAATCTTGTCATTTTGTATCTTGTTTATCTTGCATCTTTGTTTTACAATTGTTGTAATAGCTTTTATTCATTATTGTAAGTACTTGTATCTTTTTGTTGTGGAGTAGTTGTAATTTTGTAATCTTTCTAATCTTTTGTAATCAACCTCCTTAAACATAGTTGACCCCTTTGCCCAACCTTAGGCACTAGTCTTAGTTGACTTAGGGAAGGGTTTTGTCTGACATAAATTATTGTGCATCTTGCATTTGTGGCCTTAGCATCACAGGTTAGTACTCCCCCCAAACTTCTAATCAATTAAAACCAACTCCTAGAATTTCAAGTTAAATCATATCTAGAAACTAGGGATTACCCCCTTGGCTATCCCTAGGAGTAAGCTTAGAAGGAAGAGGTTCCAGTCAAGGTGACAGTGTGGACTGGGAACCTAGGCATTGTGCCTCCAAGGACACACTAAGTGAGCTGGACTTTGCTCACGTTTGCAAGTGTGTATTAGGACGACAACACACCCAAATTGAGAAGTCAGCCCTACCAGTGAAGAGACACTTCCACACGTGCCAGACTTTTATAGATAAGGAGGCTAGCGCCTCACTTAGACACACACTCACTTGTTCATTTGAGAGACAAGTTTCGGAGCTATAGTTGGAGAAGAGAGAGAGAGAGAGGCGCATCTTTGGGAGAGGACTTTCTGTAATTGTTTGAGTTATCTCTTGGCATTGTATTGGCTATCTATAATAACGAAGTTTTGCTGAGTTTTCTGCCCCATGAGGGTTTCCCAGGATAAATGATGTCTCTTGTGATTGTGTATTTCTCAGTGATCCTATCTTATGCTATTGTTATCTATTGAAATGCAAAGAACTCTAATAATAACTTAAACATTAACATGGTATCAGAGCTAAGCTGAAGAGAGAATCTTTCACAAGAGAAAGTGAAAAACGTCACTGTTGTCATACATGCAAATTACGGCTTTTGTTGGTGAGGTATTTCAACCCTAAAACCATCTAGAAAAGTGCGCCCTCCCCCAAGGATAATTTTGGCACCTTCAGCGCACCTTTTCAGTGGCTAGATCTCCCTGAAAGTGAAACCCTAGATTTCACAAAGTACCAGAAAACCAAAAGCACCAGTCCAAAAATCCGTTGGTCAAGTTTGAGGGGGTAAAAGTTGGATTTTCATAAATCTAACTACACCAACTTACTCAGCTCAGCTCAGCGCATCTATCCCCTGGATCAGAATTTCAAAATTCGAAGTTTGAAAAATTAGGGTTTCCTCATAAAACCCTAAGTTGCAGTTGCAGTTGCAGTTGCAGACTCGGTACCAGTTGTTGTTGCAGTATCAGTTGCAGTTATAGTCGTAGTACCAGTTGCAGTCACCCTTGAATTTCTTAAGAGTTGGTAATGATGACCGTTGCTACCAAATGGTGCCACTACCTGCAAATGCTATCAGAGGTATGTACTCACATATGTTTAAATGGTTAAACTTTAAAGAGTATTTGCAAGAGAAGGGATCTCTTGCCATAGATCCAGAAGGATCTCAAGATCCAACACATTCAGAAGAATAATGCAACTCAGGTTTGATTATTCTATTATGCATCTATTTGTTATGACATTATCTTGATCAGCGTTGCATGTTGAAGCCATGATCAAATTATTAGATGGACTAAAGTAGAGATCATAGAGTTTATTCTCTAATCTAACCTTCTGTCAAGAGAGCATATTGTCCTAGTACAAAAGACAGGTTGAAGAAAACACTAGTCATCTTGAGTGAAGGACACTTGGAAGGAAAGTAGCAGCACACTCATTCTCAAGGACAAGACTCCAGGTTCTAGGAGAAATCTCTTGTGTTAGTTCCAGGTTGCCATGGAGGAATGGTTGATCACTACACTATGAGAGTGTTGACCTCATTTCGTATTGTATTCCTTACCTTTAATTTTTAGTTCAGACAAGTTACAAGTGATAGCTCTAAAGGAGCTACTGTGATGATTGTTCTTGCTATTACTTTATATTATCAAAAGGATATTAGTCTTGCTTGTTGTTTTGTTGACCTTGTTCCAGGTCACAGGTAATAACCTTGAGGAAGCTATAGTGAAGGTTGCAGAAGGGAAAGTACTAAAGGAGAAACCTTGAAAGAAGCAATCATCATTGAAAAAGAAGAAGGTGGCTTGTATAAGCTAAAGGGTCACTCAGAAGCTGCCATGACCCACGCCATTGAGAATCCATGTGAACTTTGGCATAGAAGATTAGCTCACATCAACTATAAGGCGCTACCATACGTATGCAAAGTTGTCACAGGTCTACCAGAAATCAAGGTCGACCATGAAGGCGTGTGCAATGGATGTGCACAAGTGAACAACATCAAGAACCCTCTTCCGAAGAGAGACAACAAAGCAGAAGGAGTCCTAGAACTCATTTATTCAAATGTGTGTGGCCCAATGTCATCGTCCTCCATTAGTGGGTATGTATACTATGTATCATTTATTAATGATTATTCTCGTAACACCTGGGTGTATTTTTTGAAATCTAAAGATGAAGTGTTCAACAAGTTCAAGGAATTCAAAGCCTCTATAGAGAATCTTTCTGAAAGAAAGATCAAGATACTCAGGTCAAATAATGGAGGAGAATACACCTCAAAAGAGTTTGTGAACTTCTGCAAAGATGTTGGGATCAAGAGGGAACTCACTACTCCCTATAATCCTCAACAAAACGGTGTAGCTGAAAGGAAGAACAGAACGATAATGGAAGTCGTGAAGGCCATGATCCACGATCAAGATCTTCCTATGTGCTTATGGGCAGAACCAGCAATGACAACCGTATATGTGCAAAACCGATTGCCCCATAGTGCACTTGGGTTCAAGACCCCGAAAGAGATGTTCACCGGAAAGAAGCCAGAGGTAAGCCATCTCAAAATATTTGGTTGCCCAGTATTTATACATATACTAAAAGAGAAGAGAAACAAGCTGGAACCCTCAGGAAAGAGGAGAATATTTGTGGGATACTGTGAGGTCTCCAAGCCCTTCAGGATCCATATACCAGGTCACCGCCACATTGGGATCAGCAGGGATGTGACCTTTGATGAAGATGCAGTGCTCAAGAAATCGAGAAGATGTCATCTTGAAGAAATATATGAAGAGGAACCCGTAATACCCAGAATTGCATATTCAGTGAGGGAGGTTCCCAGAGCTGTTGAACCAGTGAGGGAAGTCGTAACTTCCCCTGATCAGAAAATTCTAGAAGATCATGATGTAGTAGAGTTTCAAGAACCTCCTCAGATGACGATCTCCCATAAGAGAAAGCCAACTTGGGCTAGAGAGCTTATTCAAGATGGAGAGAAAAAGTTATATGGCTTTGAAGGAACCACGAGACATGTGAAGAGACCTAAGCCATTCTCCAATTATATGGCTTTGATGTGTAATCTCCTAGAGAAGGAGCCTACCTGCTTTGAAGAAGCCATTCAGAAGAAAGAATGGGTAGATGCCATGACAGAAGAATATCAATCCATAATAAAGAACAATGTATGGGAAATAGTTCCCAGACCGAATAGCAAGGATGTGGTATCGTCCAAATGGCTCTTCAAAATAAAACATGTTGTTGATGGAAGTATTGAGAAGTATAAAGCAAGATTTGTAGCTCGTGGCTTTTCTCAAAAAGAAGGCATTGACTATGAAGAGACATTCGCTCCTGTAGCCAGATACACTTCGATCAGAACCATCATAGCCCTTGCAGGTAAGATGAAGTGGAAGTTACACCAGATGGATGTAAAGACAGCTTTCCTAAATGGTGTCATCGAAGAAGAAGTGTATATAGAGCAACCTCAAGGATTTGAAGTTGAAGACAGGAAGTCTCATGTCTGCAAGTTGAAGAAGGCACTATACGGATTGAAGCAAGCTCCTAGAGCTTGGTATGGCCGGATAGACAGTTTCCTGACAAGCTTGGGCTTTACCAAGAGTAAAGCAGATTCTAACCTCTACTTCAAGGTCATGAATGATGAGCCAGTGATATTATTGCTATATGTGGATGACTTATTCTTAACTGGAGAAGAAAAGCTCATCACCGAATGTAAGAAGAGGCTTGCTTCAGAATTTGAGATGAAAGACCTTGACCTAATGCATTATTTCTTAGGTCTTGAGGTATGGTAGAGTCCAGAGAGGATCTTCGTTAACCAAAGAAAGTATATGGTCGAAATCTTGAAGAGATTCGACATGTTAGAGTGCAAGTCCATGAATACACCCATGGAAACGAAGCGGAAGTTGTTGGTCGACACTTCGTCAGAATTGATTGATGTCACACTGTATAGACAGATTATTGGATTGTTGATGTACCTAACGAACACTAGACCAGATATTTGTTTTGTCGTGAACACTTTGAGTCAGTTTTTGGTAGAACCCAAACATGTTTACCTAGTGGCTGCAAAACATGTGATGAGGTACCTTAAGGGTACATTAGATTGTGGTCTCAGTTATGATGGAGATCATGATTTCACATTGAGTGGGTACACTGATTCAGATTGGGCTGGAAGTGTTTCTGACAGGAAGAGCACTTCAGGATATTGTTTCAGTTTGGGATCTGCCATGATCTCATGGCAGAGTAGGAAGCAATCCAGCATTGCTCTCAGTACAACAGAAGCAGAATACATTGCTGCGTGTCCTGCTAGTTGCAAAGCTATATGGCTTCATAAGTTGTTGACCGGCCTATTTGACCTAGAAATGGAAGCAACCACAATCCTACGTGACAACCAGAGCTGCATAAAGATGGAAGAGAATCCCGTATTCCATGACAGGTCGAAGCACATAGAGATCCGATATCATTACATCTGTGACATGGTGCAGAGAGGAGCCATAAAGCTCCAATACGTTAGCACGGATGAACAGGTTGTTGATGTCTTGACCAAGCCTCTATCTCGTGTAAAGTTTGAGCACTTTCGAGATAAGCTTGGTATAGTCCGAAAGGACCTTCCTCGAAAGGGGGAGTAATTGTTGTGATGAGATGTGACTAGTACTATGCTTCCAGCTTGATAGTTGTGACGTAAAGCCAATCTAGTATCTTGCTTCCAGCTTGAGTGCTGTGATGTAAAGCAAGACGTTGAGATGAGACTAATACTATGCTTCCAGCTTGAGAGTTGTGACGTAAAGCCAGTCTAGTATCTTGCTTCCAGCTTGAGTGTTGTGACGTAAAGCAAGACGTTGAGATGAGAATAGTATTGTACTTCCATCTTGAGAGCTGTGACGTAAAGCCAATCTAGTATCTCGCTTCCAGCTTGATTGTTGTGACGTAAAGCAAGACGATGAGATGAAACTAGCACTGTGCTTCCAGCTTGATAGCTGTGACTAAAGCCAGTCTAGTATCTTGCTTCCAGCTTGATTGCTGTGACGTAAAGCAAGACGATGAGATAAAACTAGCACTGTGCTTCCAGCTTAATAGCTGTGACGTAAAGCCAGTCTAGTATCTTGCTTCCAGCTTGATTGCTGTGACGTAAAGCAAGACGATGAGATGAAACTAGCACTGTGCTTCCATCTTGATAGCTGTGACGTAAAGCCAGTCTAGTATCTTGCTTCCAGCTTGATTGTTGTGACGTAAAGCAAAGTCGAGTATCTTGCTTCCAGCTTGATTGTTGTGACGTAAAGCAAGACGAGTACTGTGCTTCCAGCTTGACAGCTGTGACGTAAAACCAGTCTAGTATTATGATGATGAGCCAGCCTCGTGTTGTGATGATGAAGTATTAGTTTTATACTAATTCATATTGATGCAGATGATGATTGCATTCCTTTGAGAATGACGATGTTGCCGATGAAGAAAAATTCCGATGATTTATAGATACGCCAGTCAGTGTTCCAAGACGATATTGATGATGTTATCCTCCTGATGTTGTTGATGATGCAATCCTCTCTCTCGCCTGATGTTGTTGAAGAATACCCCTCTTGTTAAGGGGGAGTGTTGAAATAATGTAACTGCAAAGTTTATTCTGATTATTGTTTGATATATTATTCATTAGATCAATCCCCATTGAGGATTGATCATGTCGATTATTGTAAAGGACCAAATCCCCTTTTGCGGATTGGTCAAAATGTAATTGTAATAGGCAGAATGAGAAATCAGCGCCAGAATATATTAAAGGTGGTTATAACCACCCAAATTGAGAAGTCGGTCCTGCCAGTGAAGAGACCAAGGCTGTTGGGAGCGCGGAGCTAGGAGCGGGAGCGGGAAGCGCATATTTTCAAAAATCTCCGAGAGCGGGAGCGTTTCGGGAGCGTTTTTTATATAATACATAAAATATATATATATATATATATATATATATATATATATATATATATATTG
>JASDQU010505547.1:20347-32237 GCA_032191745.1 Picea mariana | reverse complement strand
CCAGAATTTGCAGCAACAGGAGTTGCAACAAGCCAGAAGTTGCAGCAAATTCTGGCATGATAAAACTATTGTTGTTGCAACTCTCGTTGCTATAACTCCTATTGCTGCAACTCTTCATGCTACTATTTTTGCAAATTCCACCGCTTCAACTCTTGATTTTTGCAACTCCTTCTGCCGCAACTTTGCATAACACCACCACAATTCCACTTCTAATACAACGACATGTGATCGGGACAGGGACGACTACCAACGAGATAGGTTGACAATTTGAATTTCTAGCCTACATACTGCTACAACCCTGTCATCTACTACAACTCCACTTCTTATGTTGCTGCAACACTTGTTATTGCAACTCTTGATGTTTCAACTCTCATCCGCACCACTGATATTGCGACTCTCATTCACACCTTTTTTCCACACCACCGATGTTGTGATTCTCGATTCTACAATTCTAATCTACACCATTGATGTCGCAACACCTGTTGTTCCAACTCTGAGTGTTGCAGCTCCGTCATTGCAACCCACATTGTCGTGACTCTTCTTGCATCTTTTACTTTACTCTCTCATCTGCATCACCACTACTGTACCTATGGTGAACAGGGACCCCCAACATCTATGTTGATATTTCAGTCGAACATGACTCTATCGATGTTGTCACAACTCCACTAGAGACAAAAGGTCGATCATTCATAGGACCGAGTCGCCAACACAATATGCGTACGAAGAGAAGCCACTTCAGGTAAGAATGGACAGGTACATTTTTTGATAAGAATATCTAATGAATAGGTCTTAAGTGGCATATGTTTCTATCATTACCATTGCCACATTAATCKCCACCCTAGGTCATAATTGCCATAATCACCACCGTTATCACCATAATTCGAAATCTCCTACCTGAATAATAACSATTTCCTTCTGCAGTCRYAAGCAGTCAGATTTAGGAGAAAAKARAAACCATRGGAGGCTCCCTGATACGCAGAGAACCCATAGAATCACTRCTACTCAAAACATACGACCACGTTGTKCAAATTCTCCACTAGGTTGGATGGATGGAGTATGTTCAACGCTTGCAKGGGTATGACRATGAAGTTTCTTTACAATTCACTCTAAATTTTTGAGTGGATCAATTTATGGTAGTAGRYACCCTAGTAGAAGTAACATAYGAGACATTGGCAGAAGTTATAGGCTTTCCACATACATGTGAAAGATAGTATTCCAGAAGAACCTCCAAGCCTGAAATCCTGCAACAATTCCTTGATCTTGGAGAAGCATTGATAAAGAAGGGCATGGGGTTTGAAAGGTGGTCTCTGCCACACCCTTAGAAGAATGTGGAAAAAAAAATTCAACATTAGTTTACATGTGAAGGTCGCTATAAGGTCATTTACCTTCAACACATCCGGCTCCTGGACCACCTCAAACATGGTAGACCCATCAACATGCCATATTTTATTTTCAAAACCTTACAGACCATGACAACACTCACACATAGATCAAAGACTCCTAAGGATGCTATTTTTCACCATGAGATTATTAAGTTGTTGGTGGAACGTTCCCTACACAAGGAAGGCCAAAAATGGAATAACATTGTTCGAGCCCCAACTACAGTTGCAGAGGAAGAAATGGTTGCACTTTTGGCACTGGAGATAGCAATGGCTGCACTTCCGGCACTAGGAGAAGCAGCAGTTGCAACTCCATTTCCAAGCAATAGTGTTGCAGCTATAGTAACCCTAGATGCTTATACTCCTCAACAAAAGATACTCGGGAGGGAAGCTACGACAAGGGAACAATGTTGGAGATATTTCTATTTTCGACTCACTAGTTCAGTGGTAGTTTACTGGAGCTAGTTATATTTTATACTTTCTATTTTAGACCATCACTATTATGCATGCATTCCTAAGAAAAGCTCATTGTTTATTAAATTTTCTTAATTATATTGGAGTGTTCTTTCCTATATGAGTGTATATCACTCATTCATTGTATCATATTGATCAGCTCACTGTAGTAGTGTGAATATATTTTCTCATTCTTCGATATTGAATCTATTGTCCTTTTCTTGATAAGCTTTGTTTATATTTGCTTTAGCTAGGTATCATGTACAGTTTTCCATGAAACATTGACATGGTATCAGAGTCGAGTTTCTTGGAGAAAACTAGAAAATCCAGAGAAGAGGGAAATCGTATTTTTTGCATAGCGTAATCCATAGATTCGACAGTTTCGCACCCTCTCCATGTCTAAAGGTGCGACAATGAGTCGCAAACTTACAAAATTTCAAGTGTCGCACTTTATCCTTACACAGGGTGCGATAATGTCGCTCTATGGTCTTCACACAGGGTGTGATAATGTCGCATTGTGGTCTTCCAATAGGGTGAAACAATGTCGCTCTGTGTCCCTTAGACAGGGTGCGACACTCATCAAAAATTGACTTTTTGCAATGATTTCTTAGGATTTTACTTGAAAATTAAGGTTAATTTTCAGGGTTTCATAACCAATAAGAGAGATGAATACAACATCAATTCTTCAATCAAATTTGGTTATAATTCTCACACTATAATATTATTTTGAATGGAATATGAAGTTGAATTCCAACTCAAAAGGAAAGGATTGTACAATTTGACGATGGCGACAGAAACATAACCTACATCAGCGATTAAGAAGACCAAATGGGTAAACTGTAAGGATGAGGCCACATGACTTCTTCTTGAATTAATTTCAATTGATTTATGGTTTCATGTTTCCGTATGCAAGACTCAAAATGAGATCTGGACCGCCTTGGAATCTCTTTTTGGAAAGAAATATGCGATGATAGGTCATATGCTTGAGGTAGAGTTGAATACCTTGGATCCTAAATTTTTTGATAATATACATGATTTATTTACCAAGTTTAAATATTTGATAGTGAGCTTGGAATCTTGTGGTATTGACAAGTCTAAACAAGAGAACCAACTTATTCTAACAAGCTTGGCTAAGCTAGGACTAGAATATGTTGTCTATGTCTCCTCTTTCCATTCTAGAAGAAATCTCTTGGGATCAAATTGGAAAATTCCAACCATGGAGAAGTTCATTGATTCTCTCACACGTGAGCAAACAAAAATAATTCAGATGGGTCTAATTAAGGAACCCAAAGAACATGCACTCACTATGCAAGATGGAAAAGGGTCATCCAATAAAAAATACAAACAAAAAGGAAAGGAGAAACAAAAATAAAAGGAGGTATAATCCAAACCCTTCAAGGATTCATCGGGTTCCAAAGACTCTTCAAATTACAATGAACCAAATAATGAATAATCCACATGCATGGAGAAGAAAATCGATCTTATGGCATAGGTACTTCAGAAGAACAACCTTCGAAACTTCATTCTTGAAGGAGCCAAGAAGAAGAAGGAAGAATATCATGCTCCTAAGAAACGTAATCATCATGCTTTGGTTGGAATTAATTCCTCATATGATTCATGTATTATAGATTCTAGTGAATCACATCATATGAAAGCCAAAGAGGAAGTCATTACTTCTTTGATTTCATGCTCAAAACCCCCTATTCTCATGGGGGATGATACTCCAATAGAAGTAGCAAGAGAGGGAAGAGTGGAACTCCCTAATGGAAATTTAGAGAATGTTTTGCACGTTCCAAAGATTTATATAAATATGCTCTCAGTTTATCAGATCACTCAAACAGGTAAAAATATTGAATTTACATCAGATTCAGTTTTTGTACTTGACATGCATGACAATTCCATTATTGCAATTAGTGAGGTAGATCACAAATCAAGGTTGTATAAATTCACTAAGTTTGTTGACCATGATTCCTATTTACTACTAATGCATGCTGACGATAGTAGCAGAGTATGGCATGAGATATTTGGTCATTTAAAATTTAGGTACATGCACAGACTTTCCTAGCAAGGAATGGTCAAAATCTTGTCATACATTCACTTTTCTGAAAGGGTTTGTAAAGGATGCATTCTTGGCAAGCATCTTGAATAGAAGTTTGAAAAGGGGAAGGCAAAGAGCGCCTCCTCTTCCTTGGATCTTGTTCACAGTCATCTCATGGGTCCATTTCTCCACATCCGTCCATCATCAAAACAAGGTATGTCCTTACATTTATTGATGATTAATCACACTATACTTGGGTTTATTTTCTCAGGAAAAAGTCTGAATTTTTTGAGCATCTCAAATACTTCAAAGCTCTAGTAGAGACACAGACTAGGAAGAATATCAAGATCCTCCATACAGACAATGGGGGGGAGTATATCAAAAAATGTGTTCAGAATATTTGTTGTGAAGCTGGTGTCCAGTTACAACATACAGTTCCATACACTCCATAGCAGAATGGAGTTGTTGAAAGGAAGAACAGATCTCTCAAGGAGATGACCAGTTGTGTGTTGCATGCGAGGTATCTTCCTTCCAAACTTTGGGTTGAGGCACTTTATTGTTCTACTTACATACATAACAAATATTCTCATAGATATGTTGAGGATATGACACTTTTTGAGGCTTGGACAGGTGGAAAACTAGATGTCACACACTTTTGCATCTTTGGATCTCGCGCATGGGCCCACACTCCTTGTGAAAAGAGGAAAGCATTAGATCCACAGAGCACACCTTGCATATTTGTGGGATATCCAGACGATGTGAAGGGGTACAGGTTGATTGATCCCTCTATAGACCAGCTCATCATTGAGCGCAGTGTTCGGTTTGAGGAGAGTCCTTTGCATGCACCACTAGTGCAACATGCAAATACTCTTGTGCTTCCATCAGTTTCAGACATAAGAGATGATGATTCCATACACTCAGATGCTACATATTCATCAGAGGATTTTGTACCTGGAGTAGAGCAGGTAGTATAGCCAAATTAGGAGCCAACGTCAGAGATTCAGGAGATGCCCAAGTGGGCACAATCCACACTGCAAGCATCATATGACCTTACAGGGGATCCATTGGATTCGAGAAGGACTCGATATCAGCATGAGGATCCTTCTCATGTATTTTCAACTTCTAAACCAATGATTCCCATGCATTTCTATATGGTTCAATCTTCTGATCCACAGATCTATAGTGAGGCTATGGGAAATACATTATGGGAAACAACCATGCAGGAGGAGTATGACTCACTCCTAGAGAATTAGACTTCGGATCTGGTTCCACTTCCACCAGGGAGGAAACTTGTCAGATGAAAATGGGTCTATAGGACCAAGAGAGCAATAGATGGTTAGGTGAGCAGGTACAAGGAAAGATTATTTTCAAAAGGATTTCAACAAATTCATGGGATATATTATGATGATACCTTTGCTCCTGTAGCAAATATGGACTCCATTCGCTTGGTTCTAGCCATTGCAGCAACCAAAGGATGGGAAGTTCACCAGATGGATGTGAATAATTCTTTTCTTCACGATGATCTTTTAGAGGAACTCTACATGGATCAACCACTCAGGTTCATTAAGAACTCGTCTTTAGTATGCAGACTGAAGAAGTCACTATATGGCCTTAAGCAGGCACCTAGAGCGTGGTATGAAAAGATGGATTCTTATTTGCTTTCACATGATTTTGTTAGATGTAAATATGATTGCAATGTTTACATGTCGAGGACTACTGACTCATTGATTATTTTATTACTCTATGTTGATGATATTTTGATCATTGGTAGCTCTTATTCAACCATTGTTGTGGTCAAATATATTTTGCATGACAGGTTATCTATGATGGACATGTGTCCACTTCACTTCTTTCTTGGTATTGAGATTAGTCAGGATTCTTAGGCATCAAACTTTCTTGGGCTAAGTATGTCAGGGATATTCTAGTTAGATTCCACGTGATATATTGTAAGTCTACACCTACACCCATCTTATCTAGGATCATACTTGAGGATGGCGTGGATACACCATAAGTGGACAACACTTTGTATTGACAGTTGGTGGGGAGTATTTTTTTTCTCACCCACACCCATTCAAATATCTCATATGCAATAGTAGTAGTTTCCAAATACATGCAGGAACCCCATGATCTACATTGGAAGGCTGCCAAGTGCATCCTAAGATATGTTCAGGGCACCATGATCTATCGGATTCACCATGCAGCTGGTTGTGCATTAAATCTCATAGGCTTCACAGATTCAGATTGAGTTGGAGATGGAACAAATCACAAGTCAAGTTCAAGGTACACTCTAAGATATTTTCTAGTCAAGTAAAAAGCAATCAACCATTGCCTTATCTTCTACATAGCTTTAGTACAAAGGAGTAGTCAACTATGTCATTTAAGCACTTTGGATTCAACACTTCCTTACCAATCTTGGCATCCATTTTTATTGGTTGACTGTCATATGGTGTGACAATCAGAATACATTGAGATTTTGTAGAGATCCAGTACAACGACAACGAACCAAACACATTGAGGTCCACATGAATTTCATCAGAGATATAGTACATGATAGGGTCATTCATCTGCATTTTTTCCCTTCCTCTAAATGGACTACTGACATCTCCACCAAGACATTCACTAGGTTGAAATTTCAAACTTTGTGAGATCATCTTGGAGTGAAGAACACAATTGCCTAGAAACTGCCTTTTCTTCTTTTGATGCATTGTCTTTTGAGGGGGGGGTTTGGTCCCAGATGGTTTTCCCCCTTTCCTCATTTTTATTCAGTGTTCATTAGGTTCATTGTACATGAGTACCTAATATGGCCTAGTTGTTGTGACTCATTTTTATTACTCCATAGTGATGTTCAAGGGGGGTGTTGGAGATATTTCCATTTTCAACTCACTAGTTTAGTGGTAGTTTACTAGAGATAGTTCTATTTTAGACTTTCTATTTTAGACCATCACTATTACGTTAGATTGTATAGCTCATGAGGTACTCTGCATGTCTTATATGCAGAAGTGACCTTGCATTTTCACTACTAGGCACTTGACTTTGTAATATGTGTTTTATAAAGTTGTAATAAAGTGGCTCTTTTAGTAAAGTGACTTTTTGTAAAAGTGACCTGCTAATATTTTATTAAAGTGACTTTATGTCATAAAGTGCACTTATGTCGTAAAGTGGAAAATTACTTTAGTAAATTTAAGTGATTTATTGTGGAGGGAATGAATCACGTCCCTTGATCTTGTAAAGAAAAGATTAGATCTTTGTCATTGGATTTAGGGATGGGGAAGGTGAAAATTCATTTTTAGTTATAAGAGTAAGCCTAGGGTAGTGTGCAAGACAAGTCAAGCGAGATTTGAGAGAGAGATGGAAGAAAAGTGAATGCAACAGATTTGGCACGATTTCCAAGAGAGCTTGGGCACAAATCACAAGGAGAAATTTATGTGTGAAGTTGTTGAAGTTCACTATTGAGTGAGAGGTCGTACTGTACAGATCCATATGGGTCGTACAACAGGGAATTGGGCACGATTTTAGAGGTTGTTTTTGGCATGGAAATCGACGAAGAAAAGTGGGTTTTTCTTGCTGCAAAACAACCTTACTGATCAAACTGTACAACAACATTTTGGAACTATTTTTGAGGTGTTTATTCTCAACAGGTCCATACATATAGTATGGAATTTTGAGCATGGTTTTCAAGGCATATATTTTGGGACAGTTATGGGTGTCTGTAAGTGTTTTGCTTGTTGACAAATGCATTTCTGTTGTAACTTTTGTACTTCCCGAAGCTGATAATAAATATCTCTTGGTGGGTTTCCCCAAACTGTGGTTTTCCTTGGTTGATTGCCAAAATTATGAGTGTGCACATGTGTTTTGTGATTGTTGTTCATTGCTATTTTACGCTTCTATATGATTAATAATGTGTGTTTTTTCTTATGATATAGTTGAATGTGGTTTATTACATATCAGAGTTCCTTTAAGACAAAAATATGTGTTTACTAAGTGTTTGACAAAAGTCCCATGTGAGTTAGTGTACTTTTGTTGTTGTTTTTCTACATTTTATGCATGCATTCCTAAGAGAAGCTCAATGTTTGTTCGCTTTTATTAATTATGGAATGTTCTTTCCCATATGAGTGTATATCACTCATTCATTGTATCATATTGATCATCTCATTGGAGTAGTGTGAATATATTTTCTCATTCTTCCATATTGAATCTCTCGTCCTTTTCTTGATAAGTTTTGTTTGTATTTGCTTTAGCTAGGTCTCTTGTGCAGGTTTCCATGAAACATCAACAACCAGACTACAATAACCCCAAAAAAAGAATTCCATGACACTGATGTTGATGTCACCGATAGAAAACCCTCCAAAAAGAGCAAGAGGATACAAGAAGAGGCAACCCTATGTTCCAAAGAAAACAATAACAAGTTATACATCTAAGGCTGCAACTCAATCAAAACAACAAAAATCTGTTGATCCAAAGGAACCAACAAAAATGGGTGACTTGGAAGCTGATGAAGCAATGAAAATGAAGTCCCTCGCTGACACATAAGAACCAACGAAAGGAAATAACTTGGAAGTCGACAGAGGAAAAAATACAAAGAATCTTTCTAACCCACAAGAATTAGCAAGAGGCACTCTTGGAGAAGGGCTTGCTGCCATCCTTGAAGTATATATAGATGAAGAGGAACTAGAACTAGAGGCTCTTTTTGATCCACAAGAACCAATAGGAACCACTTATGGGGAACAATATGCCAATATATAAGACAAATAAGAACCGAAATAATCTTCCAACCCACAAGAATCAAAGAAGGAACAACCAGAACCAAAGGCTCTTATTTCCCCACAAGAACCAGTAAGAATCACTCCGCAAGAAGAGGAACATGAACCAGAGGCTCTTCTTGTTCCATAAGAACCAGAAATAAGCACTTATGGGGAAGGAATTGCTAATCCATAAGAATCAAAGAAAGAAGAATTAGAACCAAAATCTCATCTTGATCCTCAAGAACTAGTAGAGAGAACTTATGCGAAACAATCTACCAATCCACAAGAGACAGAGGAACCAGAGTAGTCTGCCAAAAAACAAGAGAAGTAGGAACCAGAACATGAGGTTGTTGGTCTTGAACAAAAGTTTAATACTACATCCTGGGAAGCGCTCCAAATTCCTTACCTATATATGCATCCCTTATAAAAAAAAAACAGAACATTGAGGATGAAAAATTGGAAGCTACAACTCAACCTTAAAATGTTGAAAGATGAACTTGATGAATAAAGGACACCTAAGAAAATAGGTTACTCTACAACAAGTTCTCTTTTTGTACGAGAACCCTCTCTTGAGCCAGTAGAGACAACTCAAACAATGAAAACAAGAGAAGTGGTTGTCCAAACCATAAAATTTATGATGATTAATGAAGATACTCAAACTGAAATGGAACAGGTAGTTGTAGAGGATAAATAAATTACAAGAGGGCCTAGCATAATTGAAAATGAAGAATGTAGTCATCCAGAGGAAGCATAGGAGGTGGAATGAAATATCAACAAACTCCATGGGCATCTCAATTCCTCTAACCCTCACTGATTTTTGGTTGCATGGGTACATGCAACAATTTTGGGCTGGGGGGATGAAGGGTGGTTAAATTGGCATATTTTCAACACTCGTTTAGTACCTTTTTCCTTACCATTTTTCCACTATTCATCCCCTCTTGATACCTTCATCATCTAGTCTGCCTCACTTTTCACCAAGGTATGAATATTCTCCCCATGTGCTACTTTTATGCCATTCTTACATATTTCTTAAGGAAATTGTTATCTTCTTGCACTAACATTTCTATAAAAGAGCAATTACAGTGGCTACGACTTCTAGTAGGAGTTGCAACTCCTCTACAAGTTATGCAACTCCAAACGCAGTCACGTTGTTGCAACTCTGAGACAAAAATTTCCAACACACCAATCAACGTTACAGTCGTCGGTGAGAGATCGCTCCTCACATGGAAAGGAGACGAAAGAAAAGTGGAAAACCAAAGATGGAAACAGTTCTCCTACCAACCGTCATCTAGCTGATCCAAGTCAACATATGCCCATTATTTTCTAAAAATTGGCAATATCAATGTAAATGGATGAACAACATGATTCTCATGGTAGTCTATCCATCTCCTTGTTTTATTTAGACATTAGATGTATTGTATAAAGACCCCATCTTCCTATGAGATCGGGGAATGATTCTGGTGATAATATTTGGTTGTATTGTAAAATTCTGAACTTCTACAATATAATTTCTTGTTTCCTCTTATTCGTGTGATGGTGTGTTGCATGCTCGTGTGATTCCGATTTCATAGTCTAGTGCCTTGTCTAAGTGGCTAGGCCCCCCTCCTTAGTTAGGTACTTCTTGATTAGCATAGGATTAGCACTTTAATGTTGTTCATTTAATTTTATAGTTGTTTCGTTTTGCTACAATTATCTATTTCGTAGACCATTATTCGTAATTGAATCACAATGGTATTTAGTTTCTTTACGTTGAGAATTATTCTATGACTCAGTTATTAATTATATTTCTGTAGATTTATAATAGTTGTGGATCGTAAACATCGTTGCAACTCATGTTGTTGCAATGCTCGTTGTTGCAACTCCGCTTGCAGGTTTTACTTTATTCTACTTTCTTTCGTATTTGTAAAAATTTTATTCTCTAATGGTTTGGGATTGATATTCAATCGATTTTATGAGTTTTCACTCTCTTATGCATCAGAGGATAATGTGATTTTAATACATCTCATTGTATGTACAATCACATAACTATTACAACAAATCAAGGTTATCTTCATACTTGAACAAGTCACCGTTAGGTACTAGTATGATTTACTTTCCATAACACGTGATTTACTTTTCGCAAGTGTGATTTATGTTCCACAAGTGTGATTTTTTTTTCACAAGTGTGATTTATTTCCCATAAGTGTGATTTACTTTTCCGCAACGTGTGATTTACTTTTCAAAAGAGTGATTTATTTCCCGCAAGTGTGATTTAGTTTTCCACAACGTGTGATTTATTTTCCGCAAGTGTGATTTACTTTCTTTTCACAAGGATTTCAAGAAGTAGTGTATATTGGTGACTTAATTAAGTATCTTGATATCTTGATTTGTGACATTAAAAGTATAACAACTCTTTGGAAAATTACAACACTACACTTGCATATACTGTGCACAACAATTCATAAGTAAAATATGACCTCAGATTGATAATTAAATGCACAACTCTTTAGTTGCTTACTAACTTAATTAGAAAGTAATTGAAAAGTTCGTCAATATGCAACACCTACATTACACACTTTTATGAACATATTGATGTACTTCATGTTTTTTTAATGATCCTAATTATGTATTTTAATGGCTTTTGACATAAGTGAAACCTAAAATAAAGTTTTGAACTAAAAAAAACCCACATTTTGGATATTAAAAAAAAATTAAGAACCAAGTTGTGTGAAGGTAAACACCCAGTAAAAGCAATAAATTTAAATTTAGTGACTTCAAAATTGAAAATGTTATGAAAGAGTAAACATCTACCTTTTTGCATTAAGTATTTGTATCAAGATGATATGCATTCTACAAGGAGAAGGTAAGGTGCCAAAATTGAGACAAACATATAATGTAAAAAGTGTTACTAAAAATCTATATTCTAAGAGTTTGACAAGTATAAAGGTTTCATTAAGCAGGTGGGGCACCTAACAACAAAAAGTATTTTTGTTTTGGTAACTAAAACATGTGTTATAATTTCATAACAAAACATTGGTGGTTAAATAACTAAAATGACTATTTGAAAGCTTGTCCTATGACTTTGGTATAACCATGAGTAAGTGAGAAGAAAATACATTTTGAAAGAATTCATTGTCAAATCACGTCATGTGAAAAGATTGAACATGTCGGTAGTCTATTTAATTTTCTAGTTTCCCCATTATCTTCGTATATAGGAGTAGAAGTTACACCTTCGATTACATTGTCTTTCCTATAATCCATGCTTTGGTTGGAAAGAAAAGGGATGACCTAACAAGATG
>JASDQU010505546.1:24272-37462 GCA_032191745.1 Picea mariana | reverse complement strand
TCTCTTTGTTGATTTGTGTTTCTCAACAGGTTCAACATCCCACAAAACTTGAGGTGGAGTAAGGAAAACACTATCAAGGATCAAATAACGTTTAAATGGTATGTTGTGTATCCCTCATTAAGCTAGTATACATTACTATGGAAACCTAAGGGAAAGATTGTATTCTTTCATGTTTTGTTCTAATTTCTTTTTGAAGTTAGGGACATTAGTTCATGTTATCACTTAAGGATTTGTCCAGTAACAAAATTCCTCATTTGGATTAACAATATTTAATATTGGTGCACTTGTCAATAATTTCTTCAAATGTTGAAATCTTTCTTCACACTCAAAGGTCCACTCAAAATTCACACCCTTCTTTTTCAAATAAGTGATTGGATGTGCAATTTTTGAAAAGCCTTCAATGAACCTCCTATAATAACCTACAAGCCCCATGAATGATCTCACCTCTGATACATTCTTTGTGTTGGAAATACTTCAATGTGTTTTATCTTCTTAGGGTCCACCGCAATCCTTTCCTCTCAAACAATGTGGCCTAAATAATGTATCTTCTTATGATAAAATCAACACTTGCTCAGTTTAGCATACAACTAATGCTTCCTTAACACTTGTAGCACCATCCTTAAGTGATTCTCATACTCTTTTTTAGACTTATATTAGAAAAGTATGTCATCCAAATGGACAATGACAAACTTATGCAAGTAATTCCTGAAAAATACCATTCATTAAACACATGAAGACAGTCGGTTCATTTGACAACCCAAATGACACCACTGTGAACTCATAATGGCCATACCTTGTTATAAATTTCATCTTGTTGATATATTCTTCTTTAATCGTCACTTGATGATAGATTGATCTGAGATCAACATTTGAGAATATCCTGCCATCTTTCAATTCATCAAAAAGATCATATATCCTTGGAAAAGGATACTTGCTCTTCACAGTCACTTTATTCAGTTTCATGAAGTCAATGCAAATCCTCAAGGTTCCATCCTTATTCTTCAAAAATAACATCGGGGCACCCCAAGGTGACACACTTGGGCATATATACCCCTTCTTCAAGAGTTCTTCAAGTTTCATTTGTAATTCCTTCAATTCTAGTGTACTCATCCTATAAGGATTCTTCGACACTAGCGCTACTCTAAGCATCAAATTAATAGAGAAATCAATATCTCTTTTTGGTGGCAACCCCAATATCTCTCCAAATACATCCTCCATCTCTTTCAATACTACATAGTCTTTAAATATCTTCCATATGCGTTGCAAATATTTGGCATCCTTTTCTGAAGATTTTCTTCACCTGTAAAGTTGAAACCTCTCTGATAGTTATTTCCCTTGGAACAACTTAAATTTTTCTCGAGTTCCCTTCCTCATCCAAGAAAATCAATTACTTATTGTATAAATCTAGGATATCATGGTGCTTTTCCAACCAATCCCTACCAATTAGGTGATCATATGAACCCAGAGGTATGTTATTCAAATCTTCCCTTATGCTTAGTCCATTCATGTCCATTGGAAATTCCTTAACCAACTCATTAATTCTTCTGTTAGCTCCTGTATCTAACTAAACTAGCAAATATTTCCCAAGTTTTCTTCTAGGAAAATAAAATATTTCCACAAACTTAGGATCTATATAACTATGACTAACTCCTAAATCAATTAAGATGAAAATAGGTAGATCATTGATCTTACCTTCCACTTCAATCATATGAGATTGAATTTAGATTTATTGTTTTCTAGGGATGCATAGATACTTGACATGCTTCTTCCCATTTCCTCAAATTAATCATCATAATGTACATTGTGAACAACCTTCACTCTTTCTCCTTTGTGAGGGTAATATTTGAACATGTGCTCTCCTTCACAACCCCAATATTTAATAGGTTGTTGCTTTGGTTTTATTCCCAAAATTTTTGACATTCCAGCCTCATTTTGAGTTGGTGGCCCTTGAGAGTTATTTATGAAGAATGATGGCTTGTTGTTCCCCTTCTTCCTTTGCTCCATATTACCTTTATTCTTATCTTCCCAAGACTTTTGGAAATTGTTCTTCCTCTATTTTGATCGTAGAGGCACTTGGATATCCTTATTGCTTCATCCAATGTCTTGGGATCATCATATTGTATATTGTCATTGAATATTGATGGCAGCCCACTCAAGAATATTTGAATCTTGACTTGTTAATCCTTGATGAAGTCAACATACTTTAGAAGTTCTAAAAAACTCCTTTCATACTCATCCATGGTCATACTCCCAATCTTGCCTTCAAATAAATCCTTCATCTTCCTATCATAATAATACTTGGTCAAGAATTTATTTTGAAAAAGATTTTTGAACTACCTCCAAGTGAATTTATTATCATGAATGTGTTGTAATTGCATGAGTTGGTCCCACTACATCAATGTTTTTCCCTTCGTTTGGTAAATGGAAATAATTTATTATGCCTGCGAGGAGTAATTTTGTAAATGAAAATACTTCCTCATCCCCAATAACCAATTCTATTCATCCTCATCTTTTTTGTGCTCACCATCAAAGGTAGGAGGCTTGATCTTATTCATTTCTCCTTGTAGTTCATCTACCCCAAACCTCCTCTTATGATTTATGATAGGAGATAATCTTGGACCACTGTGTTATCTTTTGACTGAATGCATTGGTGAGTGATAATGGTGTCTATCTACACTTATATAATCTCCTCTTTTATCACGAGATATGTGTCTCTTTGACTTGCTTGAGTCTGTTCCCTTGTCCATTTTCTTCTATATTATGTCCAAGATCTTCAACAACTTGATGCTAAAGCCATCCTGTTGTTCCTTAACTTTCATAATCCTCTCATTATCGGCTTTATAACTCAAAAAATCTCTTTTCAGACTCTTTATTGTCTCAAAAAAAATAATGCTTTCCTCTTTTCCTTCTCCATGCCCATTTCATTATGTCCCTGCAGTTCTCACGCTTACATACAACCCCCTAACTTTGTCTTCATGGATGTAAGTTCTCTAAGAATGTTCTTTATCTATGATTTCTCTACCAAATTATTCTTTGTTCTATTTTCCCTTAAATCTGCAAAATGTGAAAGCAATAGGATTTGTTGGACTCTAATAATTTAACAAATCTATAAAATTATGCACAATTCTTCCCCTTTAAGTACACCAAAATTCTTCTTTATGATTGCTTGCAAATTTTACTACACAATTCACATTTTTTTGTTCATACTTGGATTATTCTATCCAATACCTTTCCAATGACTATATTCTTTCTCAATATTGAGTTCTAAGCAGCAAATTATAGGCATTTGAAAATTACCCATTTGCTCGTGTGTACACTTTTAAACCAGGTGTAATTTTGACTATGCACATGCTTCCCTTACACCAGCTCCTTTAGGATTTTGATAGGATCTAAATTGGATTTATTTATTACCATAATTTAACAATCTAGCTAATATTCACCTTCATCCAACATCGAAGCTACTAGTTATAGCCTACTGAAGTCTTGACTGATTTACCTTTTTAGTACTAAATGCTACATGAATATTCTACCTCCTCCTGTACACTTTTGGGTACTCAAATTCCAAATATAACTTCATATATGTCTTCTATGGTTCAGTATATTTCCGTATAATGATTCTCTGCTCAAAAATAACTTCTAAGCGGGGGGTTATGCCCTTCGGAAGTCAACTTGTACTAAAAATTACCTTGCACTGTTTAGTCTATAATGTCTTCATACAAGCTTTGTTTGGTGAACAATTTATCTTGTTATACATATATCTTCAATATATTTCATTTAATATGTAGATATTTTATGCCGTGCCTATGGAACTTATAGTCTCAAAAATTAGGATTCCTAAACATATTGTATAGGGCCTCAAAAATGCCTTGCAAAAACATTACCTGGAAAACACTGTAATTTTTTGAGAAAAATTACTGTTTTCTACGAAATTGGAGATTGATTGGAATTTTGGGTACACTTTTCACCCCTAGGTGGTGCCATTTCATCCTCTTCAACTACTTATACCTATCTTGTTATCCTTCTCTCTCTTATTTCTCTCTTTTTATCTTATGTGGGCCTTAAAATTCGTTAAAATATTGATATTTTACAGGCCCACATGCCCAACTAGCACATTTTTGACCTTGATGGGACAAAGGTGGCACCTTGTTTGAAAATTTTCCACATGGAACCCCTTCATTGGCCACAGGGATGGGCACCTCCCATTTTTCATCTTTTCCTTGGCATGTGTGAACTTGCACATCTCTCAAATCTGATAGCCAAGATCGAGTGAGATCGACAACAAAGAGGCCATGTTGCATCTCAAACATGCACACGCGTTAATATCCTTTTGGTTTTTGACAATGGTTTTCCCATGCTACATGGAATAATATGAATGGTGTCACACAACACAAGGTTTGTAATTCAAAACTGCTTGCTAGCCATGCGACAATGGTTTTAGGTATTGGCTATGCTATTGTCCCATGTGGCTTCCATGCCACCTGCCACCCTCCCTCCAGCTTCCAACATGTACCTGCCACCGTGGTATTCCACTTCACTACCACATCACCTCCATGTCATCACCAAATCATTTTGACATCATATACCGAAAAATAACCAAATTTTTCCAATTTTGCCCAATTTTCAAAAATGCATAATTTCAAAATTATTTTCATGGCCAACATTGAATCTATATAATTAGATTTGTATGGCCAATTTCATCTTGATAAGTTGCAAATCAACCTCCACAACCACCAATTATCTTTTTGCACGACCGATTGACACTATTGGACATGGATTCTCTTATATTTCACTCATAGATTTTGGGATTCTTGCTAATTCCTCCAAGGTGGCACTGTAAATTTGAAATTCGGCCATATACAGGCCTGAATTTGTTTAGACTACAATTAAAATTTAGGGATTTATAATCCCTGCCTAAATTTTCTCAAATTACTCATGAAATTCCCCCAATTTCACTGCAGTAATTTTGATAAACATATTACAGACTTCATCTGAACTGTAATTCCTTCAAATTTTAGTTTATCCATGCTATCATATGCCCCCATGCAGGCTTAGTGTCAAAACTAGAGATATGGTACCATAATGTAACATCCCCAACTCCAAGTTGGGCCACACCACACAAAATTTCCCTTCTCCAATACCATTTCTAACTAACATTATGCCTTTCATATGGATACAAATATGCAACACGAGCATCCAATAAATTCATGCATAAACATATACAAATAAAGCATACAAAATTAACATAAATGTGTGTGTGTGTGTGTGTGTGTGTGTGTGTGTGTGTGTATTACTTAGCAGAATAATGCACACATTAAATAGCAGGTAAACATATAAAATACACTCATCTTTTAATGGTAAATCACCAACTGCGTGCAAACCTCAGATGTTCCTCCCACCCATAGAATTTTTTACTCATAAACTCTCAACAACAAATCACCCCCGATATGGGGTTAGAAACTCCACTAGGGAAGGCTTCCTAAGCCAGAATAAGGTCTAACAAGAACAATAAAACCTCAGGTCAAGGTGCCAACTGCTACAGCTAGCCTACAACCTCTCATTTTCCACAGCCTGATCCCACCCCAAGAAGTGTACCCCTTCTCTTCTCAACAGTCCTTTGTATGTCCACTTCCCTTTTGGGGATTTAGCAATAGGTTGGATAGAAATTCTCCGAGATTTGTAGCTATTTCCCAATGTACAAGGAAAAAAAACTCCTACAAGTTCTCTACCCTAGAGAGAATGCTCACAGACCTAACAACATGCTTCTTAAGTATGCACACAGGCTTGACAACTTGCTTCTTCAACACAAACTACCCAAAGATTATATTATGGAAAAGGTAAACGTTTCTACTCCATCCATATTGAATCGTCAAAAGATTGAAGACCCCTTATAGTGTGAGATTTTTTTCGACAAGCCAAACTTGGACTTATATACATATAAATAACCTTATCATGTTTTACAACATCAAAAATTTAAGAGCTACAACACCTCCATGATCATCTTTATGGAACACTTTTTATATGAATGGTAAATGGGGTAAATCATTGATCTTAATTATAGAGCCTCAAGTACTCCATAATCCATGGATGACAAACACGGTAAACCATCGACCCAGATTATGGAGCCTTGCCTCAAAGAGATCAAGATAGTGGATCCCATCACCTCCCCAAACGATCACTCGGAAAGAGATCTCATGTCTGATTCAACACTGCTTGAGCGAACCCTCTAAACTATGTAATATGGACCATTTATTTTGGTCCTTGGATACGATTTATTGAATGACTATTGGCATCCATGGAAAATCCATGCAAGAGCCTCATCAAGACATGATGAAATCTAAGATCGACGATTGTCATTCATTTAGGAGATTCTAAGTATATATATATATATATATATATATATATATATATATATATATCGGTACTCATATGCTATGAAGTGGTATACTGCCAGATTATATGACATGAAATTAGTGGTTTCGGAACTCCAAATCATGTGGGACCTCCAAGCCTCAAAGTGGTATTGGTCTCTCATAACTGGTTTTCTCCCAAGGTCATGTAGCGGCATAAAATTTATGGTGGGTGCTTTTACCATTTATCATAACCAAATCAAATGAAAACGTGTGGTATTCATCCTTTAGTACAAAGTCTCTTCAGTTATTGTGGTTGGTCTATTCAATCTATGTGCGAAGCATGGTTTTCTTGGTGTTTTAAGCCGAAAATATTCAATTCTTTTTGCGAAGCATGGTTTTATTAATGTTTTAAGACGAAAATAAAATATTTTTAGTGTTTTAAACCAAAAACAAAATACATTGTTTACTAAGAAGATAAAGCCTTGAAAGGGTTATATTTTATTTGAAGTAATTTAAATTTTATAGGAAAAATCACTTAAATTTAACTATAGTTAAACAAGTGTTATTGCAATGGTAATATCTTTGTCTAAAAGTTTTTGGTGTATAGATTTGAATTACAACATTGTCTGTCAACATATTGAAAATGCTTAAACCATGTTGCAGGTGAAGTGGTGGGGTATTACTTATCAAAATTACTTAAATAATATTCATTTTCACCTAAAATCTAATAAAAAATATTTATTTTTATCAAAATCAATAAATTTATATAGAAACAAAATATTTTTCTCATGCATATAAAATATTCTATTTTCTTCATAAAATTTAAGTCACCTAAAATAAAACAAATCATGTAACAATTTCTTCAATTACTTCTTTTCAAGGTCTTCAAATTTAAAATTGAAAGAAAAAATTATCAAAATCCATCCCAACAAAGAAAAACTAAATGTTATTATTCATAATAGCAATAAAAAATATAAAACTAGCAAGTAATAACAACTTCTTGTTGCAATAAATAGTCAACCAATTATTATTTATTCTATAAAATAATTTGCCAATAAAATTTAAAGGAGATGTGTAAAATAAAAAAATATATCTATATAGGTCTCACTTTAACATTCATTTCTGAAATTAGAATGTTGTATGTTAAATTATTTAGGAATATTATAATAATTGTGTAAAGAAAGATAAAATTAATGAATTTTAAGTGCCAACAACTTAAAAATTCATGATGTCAGTGAAGCTAAGATCATCACACATAATTAATAAACTTAATAGCTAAAAAGGTTAACATATTACTATACAATGAAGAGCTTATGTACTTAAATCAAAATATAAGTTCAAGTAATCAACCACATATGAGATTAATTTTTTAAATCTTTGACATGATTAGATAGCAACTCAACAAATTTGGTAATGTAACTTTATTCATAACCATATGAATAACTACCATACAACTAATTCCTCATATTATAAAAGATGATAGTATTTGACTAGGCTACTAGTGTTTTGGTGTTAAATACAATATTCATTTAACTTTAGTTGTATTCTATTTTATTAATATTCATCTTGACTTAGTCTATTTTGTGTAGATTTTGTATTTTTTTATTTTTTTCTAACTAGATATATGGAAGGAAACCAAAAAACTATTGATTATTGGAATTATTAATAAACTAAAAATTTAATCACGAAGACAAACCTTTAATGTATATGGTTACCATGTCCAAGAATTCACAGTCAAAACATATAATTATAGTCACCATGAATTTACAATCAAAACAATCTCAATATAGTTAGTGCTTTAAAAAGGGCCAACACTAGCACTTATATGTCATTGACATTGGAGTGGTACCCATGATTCTTGGTCTAGATTATTGTTAAAAGGATCAAAACTAGTTGGAGTGGTACCCATGATTCTTGGTCCATATTATTGTTAAAAAGATAAAAACCAGTGGGAGAGGGAGAAGGAAACTATTAAACTTCATTCATGGATGATCTACCAGAAAGTGTAGAGATAGAGAGGAAACAATTGAACTTTATTCATGAATGATCTACCAAGAAGTGTTGATATTGATTCTGATTGTATGCACAACCATCTATGCTAGTTATAGAGTTTTAGAGATAGTTTGGATGAGGTATATACAAAGGAGGAAACTCCTAAAATATATACGAGATAACAGTAAAAGAGGTTGGGAGAGAAACCAAACATCAAACCAGACTAAATAGTTAGAGTTAACAAAGTTTATGCATGCTGATATCTTTTGTTACAAGTTTGGTTACAAGATAGTTTAAAAAAAATACTGGGCAACATTGCACTTCACATCCAATATATAGCATCACATGTATTTATTCCACTAACATGAATTTAATAACCACAATGAATAGATGTCTTGGTTATCTAAGATTAAAATTCCAAACTTAAGTTATTTAAGCTTGGAAAAAAATTACATTTTGTGGGTTTCCATGATTAAAAATCAAAACTTAGATATAACCTAAGATTGAAAACATGAAATTAGATGGATTAGTCAATCACATATGTGATCAAAATAATTTAAATTATAATAAAATAATTATTTTATTAAACATATTTACAACATTAAACAACAACAAAGTTATTTATAATTAAAAGCAAATTTACAAACTACCATGAGTCAAATGCTATAATCTAGACCTTGAGACTAATAATACAAATTTTACAACTTTACAAAATAGATACACAATGAATCAACTGAAAGTGTAATAAATTGTGAGAAAAAATGCTTTAGGGTTTTGATCTATTGTTTGAAATAATGAAATTTATTCGAATATCAATGTTGGTTGGGCTCATAGTAGACGTTAATTTAATTACCTGCGTATAATAATTAAAAACAACTTATAAAGTCTAGAAGTGTCTGAGTTGTTTAGATCAGACCGGGATAATATATCTTACAAGGTTTACTGTCAGTAGTCATTTATACATAAACAGTGGTTGAAAGACATACTACTCATTCCTAATATTAGTACGCCCAAGATGCATTATCTTAATTGCGTTTTCTGCAATTCTTCCGGATCTGACCTTGGGAACCCGTGAGGGGCATGATATTTCCCATCTTGATCATCGCAGCTGCGAAGTCATTCTCGAAAAGTTTCAAGTTTTTGCTGTACTTTGTAACCAGAGAATCAGTAGATACTCCATTAAAAAGCTCTTGATCAGAGTGCAGAAGTCCTTTCCTTGCTACCAGATTTTTGTAGTAATTGTTTTCGAACTTGGTCGGCGTTTGGTAATCGAGAGGCGACAATATGTTGTCCCCTCCACTTGTGGGGCACTTGGCCTGTAATGACTTAGCGTAGGCCGTGTCTATGTTCGAATCGTTGTATATATGATCTCTAAAGCTCGTGCAACGCGCTTTGCCGATGGTGTGACCACCTGAAATAACAAAAACGAATTTAGAAGCCAAGAATTTGAGAGTAGAAACTGTTTAGAGTCGTAAGCAGGCATTCTGGATTACCTGAAAGCACAACCATTTCCCGTTTAGAAAGTCCCTGAGCTCCAAATTTGGAGGTGAGATTGGCGAGGTTGGCAGTAGGGGCGGGAATGTTGGTGTTCGCAGCGGTTCGATTCGCAGTGCCGGAGTCCCTTCTGCCAAGCATCACASTCCATGTAGGACCTCCCAACTACCAATATATGTAAGGGTRTGTGAATTAAAAAAATAAATTAAAMACAAAAGAAATAAATTAATCAAAGAATAATRATAATAAAGTTAAATTACAAATTAAAAAYATTTTATTAAATTAAATAAATTTTAATAATATTATAAAATATAAAAATATATATATATATATAATATTTTAATTATAATATATATATCTTAATTATTTTAACTAACTTAACAAAACYATTCACAAAGGCCAAATATCTTTCTTACATATAGAAGAATTTAAGTGTCTTACATAAAAATATATCCATCACATTAAATCATTAAAAATAAATAAAAATGCTTCTTCTTATGACTAAATGGATTTATAATAGGTAAATTTAAGATATTAATCATCTTATCACTAAATGGATTTATAATATGTGAAATGGATTTATAATATGTGAAGCTAAGGTATAAAAAAATAATATAAAATAAATATATACTAATTCATAAAAAAAAATTTTAATTAATTTTGTTTAAAATTTGGTTAGATATTGTTAAAATTATAAATTTGAATGATTGAATTTGCATAATTAGATTGTACAGTTTATATAATTTAACTTTTTTAAAAAAATTAGGATATTTAATTTATTTATACAATCAAAATAAAATTTAAACCATAAAAATACAATTTAAACATAAAATCTAGATTTTACATCAAAATTTATATCACTCACTTCTAATAAAAAAGTTCAAAAGATAGAAGGTTTAAACAACTCCTTCAAGTTAAAGTTATTAATTTTACTTTGTGAAATATTTTTCTAGATGGTAGTTGAATTTGTTTGTGCATGCATATTGCACACAATGTTTTTCAGTAAGTTTATTTTATTAATTTTACTTTGTTTGATATTTTTCTGGATCGTAGTTGAATTTGCTTGTGCATGCAGATTGCATACAATGTTTTTCCTTTCAATACGAGCCCAGAGTTATCGTTTCTCGAGTGATTTTGAATGCCTCTTCAATATTGACAATCCTATCATCTTCCATCATATTCGTATAACAGATTTGGTGTTTCATCGTCCGGGCCGAATATAGGTATACATGAATTTACCTGTTGCTTTTGAGAAAACTATGAATCTAATAAATATGGTATATATCAGATTTCGTATTTCCTAGTTTAGGCTGAATATAAGTATAAACGAATTTAACATTGTATTGATTGTTTTTACTATTGTGATGATGGTTGTAGGTTAAGAAGATGTTATTTTTGTTTTTAATAGAGTAAAGAAAGTAGAGGTATAGAATATGTTTCCTATACTCGATTATGAGAGAAGAATGTGTATGAACAAGAGTGTTCAACAAAGACTTTTTTTGTTGCTTGGCTTTTTATACCAAATTAGATTTATATTATGGTTATTACTACACTAGCCACCCAAGTCTATATGGGCCAATATGCCAAATCTTCACACCTATACCATGAAGTCTATATGGGCCAATATGCCAAATCTTCACACCTATACCATGAGACATCTTACAATGGAATATGACTTCATCATATAAAATACCATAAGCAAATACCACGGGCTCATAAACTAGGCCTACAGTATGTACTCCATTACTACACTAGCCACCCAAGCCTATATGTGTCAATATGCCAAACATTAGAGATCTATACCATGAGGCATCTTACAATGGAGTATAGATTCATCATATAAAATACCATNGATGATGGTTGTAGGTTAAGAAGATGTTTTTTTTTTTTTTATATAGAGTAAAGAAAGTAGAGGTATAGAATATGTTTCTTACACTTGATCATGAGAGAAGAATGTGTGTGAACAAGAGTGTTTAACAAAGACTTTTTTGTTGCTTGGCTCTTTATATCAAATCAGACTTATATTATGTAGGTTATTACTACACTAGCCACCCAAGTCTATATGGGCCAATATGCCAAATCCTCACACCTATACCATGAGACATCTTACAATGGAGTATGACTTCATTATATAAAATAACATAAGCAAATACCACGGCCTCATAAACTAGGCCTACAGTATGTATTACATTACTACACTAGCCACCCAAGCCTATATGTGTCAATATGCCAAACACTAGAGACCTATACCATGAGGCATCTTACAATGGAGTATAGATTCATCATATAAAATACCATGAGAAAATACCATGGGCCCATAAAAGTTGAATGATAAACCTATCATTGGTTGTATCGAGGTTATCATCACTACTCTATAACCTATTCTAGATTAACCCAACACAGAAGTTAGTGGACTTGATTGATTATTGAATTTTATTGACTTTTGTGTTTTTATATTAATTGTCAAGCTCCCCCTTAATATAAAAACATCTTAGACTTGAAAATTAAAGCTTGATGGTGAATATGGGTCATGATGCCACTTTGGGTCTTATAACTATCATGTACCCATTTACAATCATGAGAGCATACACACATTTTTAAGTCGCCCTTTGTTGCACCTTTAAATTTGTTGTCTATCGAACTTGTCTCTTCTCTCGCTTGTCTTCACAAATCTCGAATTTGACTCTTACACCTACAAGTGTAATGACACTTTGATTCTCGCAAATAAATGGGATTATACTATCAACATAACTATGGATTATTATACATATATCAATTGGGAACCAACCACACATTTAGGCCAAACACTAACCTACATAGATCGAAGCACCAACCCTGTGGACATACTTCCATCTACGAAGACACCTAGGTGGAAAACCATGGTGCTTGCCTGTTTTCTAGGAAGGTATTATGGATATGGGGTTTATCTATGTCAATCCAACACATTGGGCACCTATCGCTATAAAAATTGATGGCATCACAACTTCACCATGTGATAATAACAACCCAAAAAATAACAATTGTTGGAGGTTTCTTTACAAATCAAACAGAATCAATTATTTCCACATAGGGCTATAAAAAAATGACCAAAATCTTGTATCATTTAGTTTATTTAGATTCGTGCACATAATTGGTATCTTTGTTTTCATCTTCTTCTTGTATGAGTCTAGTATATTCTGCAAAACAAACTTGTTCAATGCTAGAGTGTCCAATTCCAACATAGATGAATACTTGCAACATTAAGTTAGGCACACTCAATGTTATTTATAGTTCTACATCATAGATTTACCCAAACTTTTTATAAGAGCTTTTCATTTTGACTCTTTCTTTACAATCAAGCACCATACATGTTTG
>JASDQU010505544.1:57821-69485 GCA_032191745.1 Picea mariana | reverse complement strand
ATCTCATACTACAAAATTCATCTTCTCCACAATCTATTCAAAAGGAGAACAAAAGGACACTACAACCACTACATCCTTACCCCAAGCACCTTCTATCCAACACAAGCAGGTCGACAAGGTTGCAACAAAGCGCAAAGATTCCTTCTGCACACTATCCTCTCATGTATCTCTACTTGTTGAACAGCCTCAACCTCAACAGGTTGATGATAGACTTCCACAAACTGAGCAGTGTGACGTCTCCAACAAGACAAGGAGCTCACCAAGATGCAGATTCAACAAACACTTTTCCTTCTCCCCCGGGAACTCAACACAATGGAGACCATTGCTTCCTAAAGAGGGAGGATTGATCTAGGTGGATACTGGTGGCCACCCACCTTTTCCAACTGGCTCAAAACAGCTTTATGGCAATTTTGGCAATTTACTATTTTTAGCAGGTTTTAACTTCCGGGGCTATTTTGAGGGCCTAAATGAAGGTTTTTTGAGATCGAGGTTCTCAATGATATTCGAAAGAATAATTGATCCCCCAAAAGGAATCTTCTCAACAATACCTTTCCAACGAGCTATCACACGCCTAAAACGGAGATCATATGCAAAAGTTACGAGCCTGGGAAGTTGATGCAACAACTTACCCAAACGGGGCCCACATGACTTTTGGCGCTTCATTTCATCGGGTTAGGTTTTTGGATGTCTAGGACTTTTGGAATTTCCGCTTATTGTAAAAAGGCCTTGTTGGCAGCCAATTAAATTTTTTCTATTATCCTATAAGCTGCCTACACCTATGTCTTGCGAACATCAAGTTTTTCGTCGCATTTTTCAAATAGATGACACTTTCATTTCTTGCGACACTTGTAAATTTGTCTTCATTAAATTTTCACGACTGTAAGAGTGAAAATTTCTCTTTTCGAGGTCGCATTTTGATCACTATCTTAACTGTCATGATCTTTTTATCGATATTTTCTATGGCACTTACCTTGGTTTATCGTTATGTGGCTGAAAGGATTTTCGAACTATGCTCATTTGGACATTCTTATATTGATTGCAAAACTTGATTCTGTTGATTTTGTAAGTCACTGAGCATTTTGGTTTATACTTCTTATGACTTGCCTCATCTTTTATAGGGATTATGATTAAATTTATATATATGATATAATCCTTAATGCTAAACTTTTTATAGCTCTTGGCTTGTCAATTTTATGAGTATCGATTGGCACAATTGTTTAAAACTTTTGATTAATATATTGGCGCATAATGATTTTGGTGTTGATCTATAATTCAAATGTTTTGAATACTATGGCATAGTGTTGGCGCGTATTGGTATGTGCATTGCAGTTGATTTGTTGTACACATAAGTTAGTGGTTGAATGATTATTATGGAGTGAATAGCTATGGAACTTGGCGGTTGTACTTGGATAATGAGTATTATGCATGGCAGTGAATAACTCCACCACCCTCGCATGCGCACATTAATGCTTTCTCCCTTTGATCGTTCATTGCTATTAGACTGAATAGCTCTACTCCTGTGCATTGGTGAATTCGAACCAAACCCTTACCATGTGCTCGATTCATGGCACCAGTCGTCCGATTTGAACCCAATGGCAGCCAAGCTCTGTTGATGTTTGACAGTGCCCGCAGTGACCTCGAGTAAAATGGGTGGCTTCGATTTATACAATGTTTCGAAGGTTTTAACCTTTGCGTGGCTCGACAGTTTTCCATGACCTTCGATGGCTGTCGAGCCAAGGTTGGTGATATACAATTGGAAATTGATGAACAGTTTATCAGTCTTGCTACGAGTTTGCCTGCCACTGGACAACGATGGTCCAAGAATTGCAAAGTCGAGGAGGTCCCATGGACACTGCTCTTCCAGTCGCGCAAAATTACCTCCTGTGATAGAGGTATGCCAGTAACTATGCTCAAACAACATTGGCATGATTTATTGATGATAATCAAGCAGTTTGTGACCTGCGAAGGTCGGTACGGGTTTGTGTTCTTACACAACCTACATTTGAATATGGTTTTTATGGGATATCATCTCAATATGCCCTATTATTTGCATCGAAGCCTGTTTAAAATGTCAAAGAAGTACAAAAATCACCAGGCTGATAGTAGCCTTTTTCATTATGGTCTGGTTAAGCTTATCATTGTCTGTCATTTGAGTCTACACAGAGATTGTTGGAGCAATTTCGTTGCTCGGAATGGTTTCGAGGATTCGAACCCTACATAGGTTGACAAACCCGTGGTGAGCGAGGTCAAGGTTGTAACCCCAGTTCCCTACCATATCCTACTGCCTAAACCCTCGGCCGACTCTCCTATCGACCTACCCCACACTGTGACTAAGAGTGTTGAGACTGTTAAGCCTATGGGCAAAAGACCAAGGCAAACCTCACTGTAAACGCCAAAGGGAAAAATAATGTATATTTGATTTCATGGATGGAAAGAAATAAGCCAAAACCCCCTGTCGAACCAAACCCTATCGTGTTGAGTGAGGACTTCGATTCGGAAGTGGAGCATTTCTTGGCTAGCAAATACCCCTATTCACAAGGTTTGTGTGTCAAACCCTCGTATGACTTTGTGTCAAATCTACCCCCCTACCTACAAGACGACCCTAACTACCCAGGCATTAAGTTTCCTTGTGAAGCCCCCGGTCATTTATTCAAACCCTCTCCTGCTCTATCTAAACCTACAGTGACACCCTGTGATCAATGCAGTTCGTGGTTAGAGTGATATTATCTTGATGTTTCGATTCTCTAGTCAAGAATTCAATCTTTAGAAGACCAAATTGCACTGCTTACCAGTGAAATGCCCAAGCTTCAAAGAAAAGATAAGAAACAAAAGACGACATGCTCCATCTTGTTTAAAAATGTGGAATCAGCCACGGCTGTCGTGAATTCTAAGTTGGCATAATTGAGCAACCTCGTCACTACACAGGTATATTTTGACATCAGTTGTTTATATAACGATTTGAATTCAGTTTTAAACAACTGTGTTCATAGCATTGATTGGTTCTGTTACATTGTATGCATTTTATACATAGCTTTGCTTTGACTAAATGGAATTTCGTTTTTCCCAGTTTAGCTTCTATTAGATTTTCATCGATTTGATTGATTTTAGTGTGGATTTGATTTGTTTGATTGAGTTAAAATGGATGCTTTGCTGTCAATTGAAGTCATTTATATCTATTCAAGACAGGAAGTGTTTCTCATATTCAATTTAGAACACAATCACATTTCGTTTTGATTTCGTTATAATGGATACGCTATGATTAGTAATGATTTTTGATGAGGTTAATTGTTATAGTTGGCTATGTCATATGACTTTCAAAGAACAAGATTTCAACTCGGATTGTTTACAATGTGACTCTGCTTCTTCGGAAACATTGTTTTTTATTTTAAGCCTGTACAAACACGCCCAAATCATCAATAGATTTAATTCATAATGAGCATGCTAAAAACCCAGCCGGTTAATTCGCATTGGTTTACTGATAGTTCGACCATATTATCAGTTGGATTCATATTTGCGATGGATAATCTGTTTGAATTTGATTTGTAAAATGCGATTGGTTATATCTGGATTCACGATTTGTTTCTATGTTAAACTCAGTCATGATTCGTTTGAAATTAATGATTTCGTTCAAAACCAATCGAGTTTATTTGCCTAGTTTGCAATAACCAATTATCAATGATGTCGATTCTATTATGACTATGATCAAAGTCAAATCAATCTGGTTATGATTTTGTATGAGTTGATTCTCACACCTGTTTGAATTGGTCTACCTGTCGTGTGAATCATTTATTGTCATGACAGCTATAACAATTTTAAACGATTTTGTTTCGATCTGATCGTATCTTTTGTTGATAAGAAAACACAACGTTTGCCTACGATTTGTTTGATTGCATTACCTTCAAATTGGATATGAAACGATTTGCAAAACTGTTTGGTTTTGATTCTATTTACCCGACTATGATGACAATTGAAACAGAGTATGCCCATTTCTCTATTCGGTTATTGAATTTTAATTCTATTGGATTGGAAGTGATATAACATTTTCAAATGAAATGATTTGTTTTCAAATGATTGATGGTTGTTAATTCAATTTTGATTTTATTAAAAAGATTTGATTCAATTTTAATTCTGATCCTGTATCTTATTTTAGATTAGCTACAGAATTAGATGATTCTGTAGCTAAGTCTGTAGAATTAGATTTTTATTGTTTTGCTAATAAAATATCTCTCTAACTTGTTATTTTTGGTCCATTGTAGATCAATTTGAAATTGCATTGGATTTGATGAGCAGTTAGAGGATATTTGAAATATTTTGGTTTCATTTTAGTCTCCTAGTTTAGTTGATCTTTGGAATATCTTCTCAGATTATGTAAACAGTTTGATAACTGCCATGGGGAGGTTTTACCCTATGGAAAGACTTATAAATACTTATTATTTTTGTAATAATGATCATCCTCATTGGTGGGAGAACAAGGATATGGAATTTTAATACAGACAGAGACAAAATTTGATATTCTGCTACAACTTTAGCTTTTCATAATATTAATATTATGTTTTATGTTTATGTGTATCTATTTGCATTTGGTTAATGACTACTTTAGCTATCTTAGTCTTTTGCAAATGATATAATTTAATCAATATAATCCATATCTGATTTCTTCCAGTGTATAAAAAAACATAGAAATTACTTAATTCAGTCTGTGAAAGACAGATTTCTCTTCTTCATAAGTTGAATTATTAAGTATAAGTTTTTGCATAACAGGTTTCCCTTATTGTAGAGATTTATAAATCATATAATTGTTATGATTTTTTATGTCTTGTTTGTCCTGTAAACAACTCAAAGAGCAATGCATCTTATCATTTACGAGAAGCTGCTGGATTATCCGGTGTGAGTTTCCTTCCTCCAACCAGCTTCGAAGTCATCATACACAGAACAAATTTGGAGCGTTTCCAGGTCTGTTTGTTGTTTATTTTTTTAGTATATTTGTTAGTATTTTAGATAGATATATATGTTGTTAGTATATTAGATTGTTTAATTTCAGATAGTTTTATTTCTCGTTTATAAAATCATAAAATCAAAAAAGAAATACCTTTCTCTGTCTTAGGGAAGAAAGCAAATGAGTTTTACAGGTTTTATTCAAATCTGCAAGTTGTAGATTTTGTATATTTGTGAATAAGTTATAATTTAATTGGTAATTAGATAGTTAATTAGTAGAGTTAGTATAGTAGTAATTAGTAGATTATATTTATATAGTTAGTTAGATTAGTTTAGTTTCTTTAATAGTTAGTTTTAATTAGGTTAGTTAGTTTTATTTATTGTTAGTTAGTTTAGTTAGTTTTATTTAGTGTTTATTAGATTAGTTAGTTTAGATTAGTTTTCTCTTTGGTTTTCTTAGGACCTTAGAATGGCCAACGGAGCCGCTAAACCCATCAGGGTGGTTCATTCCAAACGACTTGGGTTATTAGACAACCCCGGACCGGTTCCACTCTCTCAGTTGACGGACGGTCGATTTCGCCCGTCAACAAATGGCGCTAGAAGGAGGGCCTGAACTTAATTAATGGCACGAGGCGGTCTCAAGACTCCTCCACCACCTAATCGCACACCTATAGTGACTATAATCCGTTCAAATGACAATATTCCCCCTCAAATAACAACTATTTCAACCTACGATCCACAGATCACAGTTGAGCCAGCAACCCCTAATCCTACAGGTGGTGACATCTAAGAGATCATTCGTCAATCTCTTATCAAAACACATAGTGCATTAGCGTGTCTTAGGCGACCAAACCGTCCGTGGGGTCAACCTTTAGACTTTTCTGATATCAGAGAACAATTAGGTGACACTAACCTCACTGTGAATCCTACAGATCCAAACTTAAATCCTGCTGCAGGAGGATCTGGGATACCTCCTTCACCACCTCCCTCATCTCCTCCCTCTTCTGGAGGAGATTCCTCTTCAGACAAAGGAAAATGACCTTCTTAGCCTTCCACACCCACTACCCCAATGGAAAATCAGAACAACCCTGCTAGACCCTGGTTGGACTAGGATGCTGTAGTTGTACCTGGAGCTCAACACCCTTTACCTAAACACCTGGAGAAATGGCTTCCCAAGTTTGATCCTTATTTAAAATAGATAGATCAAGATCATATCAAAAAAATTATGTTAGCCATCAGACTCCGTAATGTTGAACATGAAGATGTTGTTTGTAGGTTGTTCCCTTATACTTTTGAGGGTAATGTGTCCACTGGTACTTTTCCCAACATCCCCATACCATCGTGTCTTGGGAAAAGTTTGAGTCATGCTTTTTAAAAAAATTCAGAGATGGTAAACCTCTGGAGGTCTTAGTTATGGACCTTTCAAGCTTAAAAATGAACCCGAAAGAAAAAGTTAAAGATTTTAACCAAAGATTCTTGACACTTAAAAACCAAATCCCTGCAGACTCTATTCCTACAGAGAGTCTTATAATAGCTTACTACACTACAGCTTTGCATCAAAGCATAGCTATTTGGGTTAAACGATCTAGAAAGGCCACGTTGTTAGAAGCCTTCGAAGAGGCTACCCAGATTGAAAAAGATATACTTAGTCTTAAGGAATCTTCTAGCAACGAAACTGAAACTAGCTCTTCTTCCAAAAAGAAGATTGAAATTCTCCCCAGACCCACACAAAATAAAACACAACCCGAAAACTCTGATTTGTAAACCTAACTAAAGTTGTTCAAAAATTGTCTAATCAAGTTATAGACTTAAAAAGGTCGACTGAAGAAGATTCCTCGAGTAAAGGACCCTATAGACCTCCTTTCTGAAAGCCCTTTCCTACCAACCGACCTAACCCAAACCCTGAAGGCTTAAATCTAGAAAGTTTGCAATGTGCTCTTCAAACAATTCTAGAAGCCCAAGATAACTTGATGCCCCCTGATATCCCTTAGGAAGAAGCAGAACCAGAGATAGTTCCAGAAGAAGAGTCTTCTCCAAAAAATTTTGGACACTTCTCGGATAGTATCTTCCAAGCCAACTTCGAGACTGTTCACCCTTATAACACTAGGAGTAAGACCGCAAACAAGCCTTCTACCGAGAACACTACAACTTCAACTCCAAATCCATCTAAATCAACCGAGGCTAAACAAAGCAGTGTCAGCCCCAACTTAGATTATGATGTTGTTGAAGATCTTAAAAAATTAAGGGCTAACATTTCTATTTATGAGTTACTGAAGTTTCCATTTTTGTTACAAAAAATGTTGCAAAATATTTCAGAAAATGGCAAGAATGGTAATTCAATTGGTAACAAGGTTGTGCAAAGCAAAGTTCCGCAGAAGACTTCCATTAAAAATAATCCTGATCCTCAAGGTAAAGGAAGCCTTCCTGTAGCCCTTGTAAATAATGTAAATAATGTAAATAATAATGTAGATAAAGTAGCATTAGAAGTTGCGAGTAAAAAGCCAGAAGCTACTACTCTTAGTACTCGCAGGAATGTACCTCCTTTTCTTTTAACTTTCGAGATTTTCAACAGAAATGTGCACAATTGTATGGTTGACTCAGGAGCATCATCTAATGTGATGTCTTGGTCGGTCTGTTAAAAGATTAACGCTGAAGTAGAACCATCTTCTTTAAAAATTATACAACTTGATCGAACAAATGTCAAAGTTATAGGCGAACTAAAGAATGTGTTAATTAGATTATCGTCTAACCCAAAGGTTCATCAAGTTATCGATATAATTGTGGTGGATATTCCAGAAGTGTATGGTCTGTTTTTGAGAAGGGACTGGTCATAGCAGCTACATGGTTACTTCGCGATGGACTGGTCTCACTTATGGCTTCCAGAGAACGGTAAGCCCAACAAGATCAGGGTGAATCGTGAGCACTACCTCAAGTTCACAGTTACAGATTTGAACGATCCCAACGAACCATACACACCTCCTGCTGATTCACCTGAAGTGCAAGGGATGGACACCTTCTTCGGAAACTTCATGGCTGAGGTTTCACCTATCACCAATCTAGAACATCAGTCCGAGATCATGGCATATATGCAACCAACAACTTCTATGCAACAGTCCGATGAGCCCGATGGAAATCAAATTTGGTCTCTATATTTCGACGGTTCCATGTTTAAAGAAGGAGCTGGTGTAGGCTGCATCATCATCAATCCGGCAGGTAACAAGAAATTAATGGCTTGTATAATAGAATTTGAATGTACTAACAATATTGCAGAATATGAGGCTTTACTGCAAGGTCTCAGAAAAGCTCTGGATATGAACATTCAAAACCTGGTTGTATTTTGCGACTCTGAAATAGTGGTTAGACAGGTAAGAGACTCTATACACTGTCTTTCCCTGCATCTCAAAAGTTACCAGTCTGAGGTATGGAGTTTAATGAATAAATTTTTAGCTTTCAACATAAATTCCATTCCTAGATTAAATAATGCTGAAGAAGATATATTAGCTAATGTAGCCTCTAAACTTCTTCCTGCAGAAGGCTTGTCCCCAAACACATTCTTCATCGAGCTATTGTTTCGACCATCTGTTCCTGACAATATCACAAACTGGAGAGTATTTGACCATGATCAGCAGATCATTAAATTCCTGCACATGGAAGAAACCTTTCAAGGCACATTGATAGATGAACGTACACACGACGACAATTTGCACGACTTTACGGTAATACCTAATCCAAAATCTCCTGAATCTCTATCAGACATGGTAAATTACATACCCAAATCCATATTTAGATTAGAAAAGTTTTATGATTTTGAAGATAAATTTAAAAAGATGGTCAATTGTAAAACTAATAGTTCCTCGCTGTCTTATGAAAAAGTCAATTTAGGAACTAGTGAAAATCCTCAGTGTATTAATCTAGGCTTGGGATGTTCTAGACAAGAAAAAGCTGCTTTTGTTAAATTGTTTAAATAATTTAAGGATGTCTTTGCATGGACATACGATGATCTTAAAACGCTCGATCCTAATATCATACAGCATGTCATCTCGATGAAGCCCCAAACCTTACCCTTCCAACAGAAACTGAGGAAAATGCAACCTAAAATTAAACCGACCGTTCAAAAAGAATTGAATAAACTCCTAAGTGCTAAAATAATTTTTCCTGTTAGACACATTCAATGGGTGTCCAACCTTGTCCCAGTTCGGAAGAAAAATGGGGAAATTTGACTTTGTGTCGATTTTCGAAACCTCAATAAAGCGTCTGATAAAGACAACTATCCTGTCCCACCTATGGAACAGATCCTTCAATAGGTATTTGGTTCCGAGAGGCTATCCTTACTGGATGGTTTCTCCGGATACAACCAAGTCTTGATGTCTCCACCAGACCAACTCAAAACCACCTTCCGTACTCCGTGGGGCACTTATGCTTATCGCAAAATGCCCTTTGGATTGATTAATGATGGTGCTACCTTTCAGAGAGCAATGGACATTGCTTTTCGAGGCTTAATCAATCACTCCGTCATAGTTTACTTGGATGATGTGACCGTTTATTCTAAAAACAAAGACGATCATCTAGCTCACTTACGAGCTGTTCTGCTACGATGTCGTAAATACGACATCTCCTTGAACCCCAAAAAGTCCATCTTTGCAGTAGAACAGGGTAAACTACTAGGATTCATTATGTCTAGTGATTGAATGATTATTGACCCCAAGAGGACTCAAGTCATAGCAAAACTTCCCCCACCTACATCCAAAAAATCCATGCAATCTTTCTTAGGCCAGATTAATTTCGTGAGAAGATTTGTCCCCAGTTTATCCGAAATGGCTAGGCCTCTACAGAACCTGATTAAGAAAGACACCCAATATCACTGGGGACCCACAGAAAATCAAGCTTTTAATGCTATAAAGAAGGCCATAATAGATGCTCTGTCTCTCATGAGCCCTGACTTATCTCAAGATTTTACACTCTATACTTTTTCCTCTGATCGTTCCTATGCCGCACTCCTAACTCAGAAGAATTTCGAGAACAACGAAGTACCCATCTCCTTTATGAGCTCTGCTTTCAAAGGTGCTGAACTTAACTACCCAGCGGTTGATTGGCAAGCCTATGCTGTTTTCAAAGCAGTTAAGCATTTCCGGTCCTATCTTTTGAAGTCAAGGACGAAAGTCATTGTCCCCTACCCTGCCGTTAGGAACTTGTTAGTGTAGAAGGAGTTAGGAGAGAAGAAATCCAACCGGGTCACCTTGTAACACACCCACTATCATAATTTAAAAATTTTGGGTTAATCTTCCACAATTGAGAAATTTCCACAAACCTGCATTAGCGAAATGCCAATCCCTGGTTCAATATCAGGATTCGAGGTTTCGGAGGTTGCGGTGTCGGAGGTCCTTGTCCTCTCGAATCCCCGATCATCGATGGAATAAATTTTCGATGCGCCCATTTTTTTTTCCCCAGCCCCCTCTAGCGTACTGCTGGTACACGTGACCTGCGTTCATATGACCACATTCACCTGCCCCTGTCGAGGTTTCTCCTATCGGGGTTTGACACCCACGATGTTTTGGCAACTGCAATCACTGATCTCCAATCTCCGATTCACTCCTAGCGTATTGGCTCTCTGGGCTAAGTCCTTGTCAATACGACTGCAACCTTCACAGCCTTAAATCCTATCGAAGTTTGGCGCCTTTCAATGTCATGATGCACAAGTCCCATGGAATCTCGACGCGCCTTTACACTGGCTAGCCCCCTTGGCTATACAATGGTCCATGGGACCACTTACCATATGACTGCAGCCGTATAACCTTCCATTGGGGTTTCGGCATTTGTGATGACACAAAACACATGTCCTCGGGACTCGCGATTTCCCGATTCGCGAGGCACCTTTCTGATCACGCCAGCCCCACTGGATTATCCCCTAGTCTACATGACCAACTCCATGACCACTACCTTATCCCCATAGGGGCTACGGGGTTTCCCATGTCACAAGACACACGTCCATGGCACCTGCAATATCCCGATTCTCAACTCTCTCCGGATGCTTGACACACGTCTTCCTTACAGCTCCGTTCTCCTCCGCTACTATGCTGACAGCTGGCCCCCACTCATCGGGGTTTCGTGGATCGCAAATTCAAAGTTCCTATACATCATTCCCTCTAGATTCCTGATTTCCCGATGGATCACAAACTCCGATGGATTTGACTCCTGGTCGGACTTCCCCCAATGGTGTAGATCTCTACCACGTATCCACTGAACTGACAGTCCTGATCTTGTCGGTAAATCGCGGATCGCAATTCCATGTGGAAAGAGTTCTATGTATTCGAAAACTCCGATATGCCGAACCCCGACTATTTTAGATCCACAGACACGCGTCCCTCAAATGATGGATGGTCCTAATTACCCTTCGCTGTTTCGGGGTTTTCAACACCAGCGTGCCTATGTCTTCGGAATTCCCAATTTTTCGATGGAACCAAACGCCGATGGTTCTCAATGGTTTCCACCTATCCCACAGATGGATGGTCTTGATTGTATCAAAAAATCATGTATCGCGATTCCCTATTACAACGGTTCCACACTCCTAAATTCTCCGATGGGTGAAATCCCGATGCCTCCCAGAACGTCAACACATGTCCTTCCAAGATCAACGGCTAGGATGCATTCTTGGGATTTCGAGAACCACAAGGCCTCGATTCTCAGACTTCACAGAACCCCAATAACCCTGTTATCCCAATGAATTCTCCA
>JASDQU010505544.1:46433-57771 GCA_032191745.1 Picea mariana | reverse complement strand
TCCTTTCATTATCGGCCTTGCAGCTTTGCAATTCGACCATGAGACTCCTCACAGTCTCAGCTAAGTCTGGAGGGGTTCCTACTGCTCTTCTTTCATCAGACTCCTCGTCTCTATTGTGGGAGCCTTCTCCCACCTCTTGGTGAGTCACCATACTCTGCGTTTGTAGATTCTCGCGGTTGATCGTCCGCTTGTGTGAAAGGACAAATGCTAGATATTAGTCAAGAATTAAATACATTTTATAATTTGTGCATAATTCCATACTTCTTTCACATGCATACATAGTCGGGTGTTCATATTCCAAGTTTTTAATCCTGGATAAGATAGTTAAGTAAGGGGTTACTCCTCATAGGAGTGTTTCGTATGAGGTTTATGCATGACTGGTGCGACTGGTGCATGATCCCAATCAGGCCAAGTGTTGTAACCTGGCTCTGATACCACTTTGTAACACACCCACTATCATAATTTAAAAATTTTGGGTTAATCTTCCATAATTGAGAAATTCCCACAAACCTGCATTAGCGAAATGCCAATCCCTGGTTCAATATCAGGATTCGGGGTTTCGTAGGTTGCGGTGTCGGAGGTCCCTGTCCTCTCGAATCCCCAATCACCGATGGAATAAATTTCTGACGCGCCCCTTTTTTTTTTCCCCAGCCCCCTCTAGCGTACTACTGGTACACGTGACCTGCGTTCATATGACCACGGTCACCTGCTCCTGTCGGGGTTTCTCCTATCAGGGTTTGACACCCACGATGTTTTGGCAACTGCAATCACTGATATCTGATCTCCGATTCACTCCTAGCGTATTGGCTCTTTGGGATAAGTCCTGGTCAATACGACCGCAACCTTCACAGACTTAACTCCTGTCGGGGTTTGGCGCTTTTCAATGTCATGATGCACAAGTCCCCTGGACTCTCGACATGCCTTTACACTGGCTAGCCCCCTTGGCTATACAATGGCCCATGGGACCACTTACCATATGAATGCAGCCGTATAACCTTCCATCGAGCTTTCGGCATTTGCGATGACTCAAAACACATGTCCCTGGGACTCGTGATTTCCCGATTCACGACGCGCTTTTTTGATCACGCCAGCCCCACTGGCTTAGCCCCTGGTCCACATGACCAACTCCGTGACCACTACCTTATCCCCATCGGGGATACGGGGTTTCCCATGTCACAAGACACACGTCCACGGGACCCACAATATCCCGATTCCCGACTCTCTCCGGATGCTTGACATGCGTATTCCTTACAGCTCCGTCCTCCTCCGCTACTGTGCTGACAGCTGTCCCCCACTCATCGGGGTTTTGCGGATCGTGAATTCAAAGTGCCTATACATCATGCCCTCTGGATTCCCGATTTCCCGATGGATCACAAACTCCGATGGATTTGACTCCTGGTCGGACTTCCCCCAACGGTGTAGATCTCTACCACGTATCCACTGAACTGATGGTCCTGATCTTGTCGGTAAATCGTGGATCGCGATTTCGTGTGGCAAGAGTTCTATGTATTCAAAAACTTTGATATGCCGAACCCCGACTATTTTAGATCCACGGACATGCGTCCCTTAAATTATGGACGGTCCTAATTAACCTTCCTTGTTTCGGGGTTTTCAATACCAGCGTGCCTATGTCTTCGGAATTCCCAATTTTTCGATGGAACCAAATGTCGATGGTTCTCAATGGTTGCCACCTGTCCCATAGATGACGATCCTGATTGTATCGGAAAATCGCGTATCGTGATTCCCTATTACAACGGTTCCACACTCCTAAATTCTCTGATGGGTGAAATCCCAATGCCTCCCAGAATGCCGACACATGACCTTCCGAGATCAACGGCTAGGATACGTTCTCGGGATTTCGAGAACCACAAGGCCTCGATTCTCAGACTTCACAGAACCCTAATAACCCTGTTATCCCAATGAATTCTCCAGGATGTTGACATGGTTCCTTCCGAGATCAACGGCTAGGATTCCTTCTCTGCACACTAGGGTTTAACTACGGTGCAACTTCTCGGGATCTGACGGCTGACAGGATTTTTTCAATCTTCTCTGCAAGATCCTGACCGTCGATTTCCTCCTCCTTGAGGACCTTCTCGAGAATGGCTAAGTATCCCTTCTGCAAGAGGGAATCTCTACTATATATCTATTCTAGGGTCTCCCTGGAGACGGATAGGGGAAATAGCTTCCCGAGGATGGGCTGAGAGCCTAACTTAGCTCAATCTAAGAATAACTAGATTTATTAATCAACGTAGGTCATGTATGATTTCCTCTGTAATAAGAATATATCAACTTATTCGTATCAAGCGCTACACGAACACTCTCATGCTGAAAACATTTACAATTTCACGGTTCTATGAGCTAACATCTACTCCTTATTAACAATTACTGCACAGACATTCTTTCACAGGAAAAATTTACAATTCCACAAGTCCATGAACATATGTGACAGCATATAAATTTCAAAATGCAATATGAGCAAAACACTTATCAGAAATACTTCAGCAATGGAAGCAACTGCTGAGAGGGGTGCTCGTTTCCACCCAAACGTAGGCGTAGTGACTCCTAATGGATTTACCACTAGCCACCCCCGAGCTGAGACCACGATGTCCTGAGACCTACGTCTATCTGTCTGCCAATGCCCAGGAGGGAAGGTTGCAATCCCCTCCTCTCTGCGGTCACTCACTCTGCATAGAACTGCCAAAGTTCCCCTCGCGTCCACCCCCTTCAATCGCTTCTGCCATACGCCTTATCCACTCGTGAGGTTGCGTGTGGCACGATTACCCTCGCGCTGGTCAGTCATGATGGCTCTACAGATAGGCGGTTCACCTCCCCATCCCTCATCAAGCCATCAACCTACTAGCCTGCAAGGCATTAATTTCAGGGCTAGCAAGCCGCTTTTGGTTCTCTGGGCCAGTGGAGTCCAAATACGGTATTTAATTCTTGGTGGAAGTTAACACCCCTTTTCCAGGTTCTATGAGCTAACATTTACAATTTCACGGTTCTATGAGCTAACATATACTCCTTATTAACAATTACTGCACATACATTCTTTCACAGGAAACATTTACAATTCCACAAGTCCATGAACATATGTGACAGCATATAAATTTCAAAATGCAATATGAGCAAAACACTTATCAGAAATACTTCAGCAATGTAAGCAATTGCTGAGAGGGGTGCTCGTTTCCACTCAACCATAGGCGTAGTGACTCCTAATGGATTTACCACTAGCCACCCCCGAGCTGAGACCACGATGTCTTGAGACCTACGTCTCTCTGTCTGCCAATGCCCAGGAGCGAAGGTTGCAATCCCCTCCTCTCTGCGGTCACTCACTCTGCATAGAACTGCGAGAGTTCCCCTCGCGTCCACCCCCTTCAATCNAGTTCTGCAATAAATTTAAACTGTTATTCACATTCATTGACCTCTTCCTGCAGGTCCATTTACATCACATATTCATACTTATGAGTTTTGCCATAGTCCTTGTCCAGTTCAGTTATATTTACAATCTGGGGGAAACAGGGTGTTACACACCTCCTTGCAGGAGTATGACTTGGAAATCACCCCAGCTTAGATTGTAAGAGGCCAAGGGTTGTGTAAGTTGGTTGTTGATTCAGAAATAGGACAACAAAAAGATAGTGATACATCAAACCTAGGACAACACGATCAAAGTTTAATTTGTTGTGCACAAAACCTCGTTAGACCCTAGTACGACAATATTAGATTCTGTCTTGAACATAGATCAGCACCCCGTCACCTTGACCCCGCCAAAAGAAGAGCGTTGAGACTAAAGTCTGCCTCCTTTCATCTAGTTAATGGTGTACTGTTTCGTCAGAATTTTGACGGCGTACTGATGTGCTGTCTCGAAAAAGACGAAGCAGAAAAAGTCTTGCTTAAGTTGCATGTAGGAGAAGCTGGTGGTCACTTCAGTGGCGACACCACTTCTCATAAGGTTTTAAGAGCCGATTACTACTAGCCCACTCTTTTTAGGTACGCCCATTCCTTGTGTCGTAAATGTATCATCTATCAGAAAGCATCAGGGCGATTGCAAAAACCAGCCTTTCCCTTGCAACCCGTTTCAGTAGATTCTCCTTTCCAGCAATGGGGCCTTGATATCATAGGTCCTATTAACCCTCCATCCTCGCAACAACACAAGTATATTGTGACAACTGCAGATTACTTTACTCGATGGTCTGAAGCTTTTGCGCTAAGAACTGTTAACACCAGTTAGGTAATTTCTTTTCTAAACTCGAATATTATCACTCGTTTCAGTATCCCTGACTGTCTAGTCTTTGATAATGCTTCATACTTTTCTTCTCTTGAGATGAGTGAGTTCTCTTTGGAGAAAATAATAAAGATGAAGTATTCTACCAGTTATTACCCCCAGGGCAACGACTTAGCATAATCAACAAACAAGAACTTGATCAAAATTATCAAGAGAATCGTGGCTGAAAATCACAAGAACTGGCACAATGCACTGCTGAACGCACTGTGGGATGATAGGGTAACACCCAAAGCTGCTATAGGTAACTCCTCCTTTTTTCTCGTTTATGGTAGAGAAGAAATTCTGCCACCTCACATTCTTCTTCCTTCGCTTCAGTTGCCACAAAAAGTCCAAGAAGAAGATTGTCCCCCTTTAGAAAGTCGAATTAATGCTTTGATGAAGTTGGAAGAAGTAAGAACCCAAGCTAAGCATAAGTTAGATCAACATCAACAATTGATTAAAAGCTGGTTCAACTCTAATTCTGCTTCTGATAGAAATTTTGAAGTAGGCGATCTCGTCTTGAAGTGGGACAAACCACACGAAGGAAAGGGTGAACACACCAAATTTCAAAACTTATGGCTTGGTCCATTTTTAATTGCTGAAAAGTTGGGTCCTAGTTCCTTTCGATGGCAGAATCTTGAAGGGCAGCTTGACACCTATCCGGTGAATGGCCAAGCCCTGAAGAGATACTTTGCTTGATAACTACCCTTGTATATTATGTAAATATCTCGTTTTTTTGTTTTCATTTTCGTTTACTTTCTATTTCGATTTTGATTTGAATTTATCAGTTTGTGTTTTTGGACATACACATACCTATACACTGAGCCATTCAGACAAAGACGATAGAAAAAATTCTTCGCTGAAATAGCTTCTGAAAGTTTGTACAAACATCAGTGATATATTTGATATCTATGTTGGAAAATTTTGTTGTTTGAAAGAAGTTTTCTGATTTCAATCTCAGAGCAAAGTTTGTCATGATCATCTATTATCTTTTTACGCTGTCCCTTTTCCGTAAAGGAATGACTCAAAAAAGATGTCTCCCTATCGTAGGAAGTTGTTTTTATAAATAAAACATCTCTGGAGCTGAATAAAGGACAGTGCTAAAAAATTCTGATGAGGTCTGAAAAAATATGCTAAAATATCAAGACTTTCAGCATCACCCCGCTTAGATATCTACAAAAGAAAAACAAAGTAAAATTATTAATAAGAGCTGTGGGAAGTGCTTGTAAACCCGCCAAGATATTGAACAGGTCTATTGGCAGTGGGTAAATGCAAGCATGGCTCCAAGACAACTTCGTCGGGGTACTGAACAGGCCCGTTGGCAGCGAAGTAATGTCGGGTACATGAAAATCTGCAACAAATAAGAAACCTCTTTAATGTCCTTTATGATGATCTAGAACTTCTTGACAGGATACAGATGACAGAGTGGGTTAAATGGAAACCCTGTCGAAGCTATGGATGCCTGCTGGCAGTAGTGGCCATGCCAACAGCATTGGAGATTTTATCATTAATGTCATGACTTGCTTATCTTAAGACTGTTATTGGTTTTCGTCTTTTAAAACATTGCTGAAAAAAAAATGGTAAATGATGATGTTAGTATGATTTTCTGGTTGTTATTTTTGAGTTGAAATTTTCTTTGCTGTCCTAATCTGAATTTATATCTTTTGCAGAGATAACTGCTTCTACCAGTGTGTCACCATTGTTGGCAGCCAATTAAATTTTTGCTATTATCCTATAAGTTGCCTACACCTATGTCTTCCGAACATCAAGTTTTTCGTCGCATTTTTCAAATAGACAACACTTTCATTTCTTGCGACACTTGTAAATTTGTCTTCATTAAGTTTTCATGACTGTAAGCGTGAAAATTTCTCCTTTCGAGGTCGCATTTCGATCACTATCTTAACTGTCATGATATTTTTTTCGATATTTTCTATGGCACTTACCTTGGTTTATCGTTATGTGGCTGAAAGGATTTTCAAACTATGCTCATTTGGACATTCTTATATTGATTGCAAAACTTGATTCTGTTGATTTCATAAGTCATTGATCATTTTGGTTTATACTTCTTATGACTTGCCTCATCTTTTATAGGGATTATGATTAAATTTATATATATGATATAATCCTTATTGCTAAACTTTTTATAGCTCTTGGCTTGTCAATTTTATGAGTATCGATTGGCACAATTGTTTAAAACTTTTGATTAATACATTGGCGCATAATGATTTTTGTGTTGATCTATAAGTCAAATGTTTTGAATACTATGGCATAGTGCTGGCGCGTATTGGTATGTGCATTGCAGTTGATTGGTTGTACACATAAGTTAGTGGTTGAACGATTATTATGGAGTGAATAGCTATGGAACTTGGCGGTTGTACTTGGATAATGAGTATTATGCATGGCAGTGAATAACTCCACCACCCTCGCATGCGCGCATTAATGCTTTCCCCCTTTGATCGTTCATTGTTGTTAGACCGAATAGCTCTGCTCCTGTGCATTGGTGAATTCGAACCAAACCCTTAACATGTGCTCGATTCATGGCACCAGTCGTCCGAGTTGAACCCAATGGCAGCCAAGATCTGTTGATGTTTGACAATGCCCGCAGTGACCTCGAGGAAAATGGGTGGCTTCCCTTTATACAATGTTTCGAAGGTTTTAACCTTTGCGTGGCTCGACAGTTTTCCATGACCTTCGATGGCTGTCGAGCCAAGGTCGGCGATATACAATTGGAAATTGATGAACAATTTATTAGTCTTGGTACGGGTTTGCCTGCCACTGGACAATGATGGTCCAAGAATTGCAAAGTCGAGGAGGTCCCATGGACACTGCTCTTCCAGTCACGCAAAATTACCTCTTGTGATAGAGGTATGCCAGTAACTATGCTCAAACAACGTTGGCATGATTTATTGATGATAATCAAGCAGTTTGTGACCTGTGAAGGTTGGTACGGGTTTGTGTTCTTACACCACCTACGTTTGATTATGGTTTTTATGGGATATCAGCTCAATATGCCCTATTATTTGCATCGAAGCCTGTTTAAAATGTCAAAGAAGTACAAAAAACACCAGGCTAATAGTAGCCTTTTTCATTATGGGCTGGTTAAGCTTATCGTTGTCTGTCATTTGAGTCTACGCGGGGATTGTTGGAGCAATTTTGTTGCTCGAAATAGTTTCGAGGATTCAAACCCTACACAGGTTGACAAACCCGTGGTGAGAAAGGTCAAGGTTGTAACCCCAGTTCCCTACCATATCCTACTGCCTAAACCCTCGGCCGACTCTCCTATCGACCTACCCCACACTATGACTAAGAGTGTTGAGACTGTTAATCCTATGGGAAAAAATCTCAAGGCAAACCTCACTGTAAACGCCAAAGGGAAAAAGAATGCACATTTGATTTCACGGATGGCAAGAAATAAGCCAAAACCCCCAGTCGAACCAAACCCTATCGTGTTGAATGAGGACTCCGATTCGGAAGTGGAGCGTTTCTTGAATAGAGAATACCCCTATTCACAAGGTTTGTGTGCTGAACCCTCATATGACTTTGTGTCAAACCTACCCCCTTGCCTACAGGATGAACCTAACAACCCAGGCATTAAGTTGCCTTGTGAAGCCCCCGATCATTTATCCAAACCCTCTCCTGCTCTGTCTAAACCTACAGTGCCACCCTGTGATCAATGCAGTTCGTGGTTAGAGCGATATTATCTTCATGTTCCGATTCTCCAGTCAAGAATTCAATATTTAGAAGACCAGATTGCACTGTTTACCAGTCAAAAGGCCAAGCTTCAAGCGATAGATAAGAAACAATAGACGACAGGGTCCATCTTGTTTAAAAATGTGGAATCAGCCGCGGCTGTCGTGAATTCTAAGTTGGCATAATTGAGCAGCCTCATCGCTACACAGGTATATTTTGACATCACTTGTTTATATAACGATTTGAATTCGGTTTTAAACAGCTCTATTCACAGCATTGATTGGTTCTGTTACATTGTATGCATTTTATACATAGCTTTTCTTTGACTAAATGGAATTTCATTTTTCCCAGTTTAGCCTCTATTAGATTTTCATCGATTTGATTGATTTTAGTGTGGATTTGATTTGTTTGATTGAGTTAAAATGGATGCTCTGCTGTCAATTGAAGTTGTTTATATCTATTCAAGACAGGAAGTGTTTCTCATATTCAATTTAGAACACAATCACATTTCATTTCGATTTCGTTATAATGGATACGCTATGATTAGTAATGATTTTTGATGAGGTTAATTGTTACAGTTGGCTGTGTCATATGACTTTCCAAGATCAGGATTTCAACTCGAATTGTTTCCAATGTAACTCTGCTTCTTTGGAAACATTGTTTTTTATTTTAAGCCTGTACAAACACGCCCAAATCATCAATAGATTTAATTCATAATGAGCATGCTAAAAACCCAACCGGTTAATTCGCATTGGTTTACTGTTAGTTCGACCATATTATTAGTTGGATTCGTATTTGAGATGGATAATCTGTTTGAATTTGATTTGTAAAATGAGATTGGTTATATCTAGATTCATGATTTGTTTATATGTTAAACTCGATCATGATTCGTTTGAAATTAATGATTTCGTTCAAAACGAATCGAGTTTATTTGCCCAGTTTGCAATAACCAATTATCAATGATGTCGATTCTATTATGACTGTGATCAAAGTCGAATCAATCTGGTTACGATTTTGTATGAGTTGATTCTCACACCTATTTGAATTGGTCTACCTGTCGTGTGAATCGTTTAATGTCATGACAACTATAACAGTTTTAAATGATTTTGTTTCGATCTGATCATATCTTTTGTTAATAAGAAAACACAACGTTTGCCTGCGATTTGTTTGATTGCATTACCTTCAAATTGGATATGAAATGATTTGCAAAACTGTTTGGTTTTGATTCTGTTTACCCGACTATGATGACAATCGAAAGAGTATGCCTATTTCTCTATTCGGTTATTGAATTTTAATTCTATTGGATTGCAAGTGATATAACATTTTCAAATGAAATGATTCATTTTCAAATGATTGATGGTTGTTAATTCAATTTTGATTTTATTAAAAAGATTTGATTCAATTTTAATTCTGATCCTGTATCTTACTTTAGATTAGCTACAGAATCAGATGATTCTGTAGCTAAGTCTGTAGAATTAGATTTTTATTGTTTTGCTAATAAAATATCTCTCTAACTTGTTATTTTTGGTCCATTGCAGATCAATTCGAAATTGCATTGGATTTGATGAGTAGTTAGAGGATATTTGAAATATTTTGGCTTCATTTTAGTCTCCTAGTTTAGTTGATCTTGGGAATATCTTCCCAGATTATGCAAACAGTTTGATAACTGCCACAGGGAGGTTTTACCCTGTGGAAAGACTTATAAATACTTATTATTTTTGTAATAATGATCATCCTCATTGGTGGGAGAACAAGGATATGGAATTTTAATACAGACTGAGACAAAATTTGATATTCTGCTACAGCTTTAGCTTTTCATAATATCAATATTTTGTTTTATGTTTATGTGTATCTATTTGCATTTGGTTAATGACTACCTTAACTATCTTAGTCTTTTGCAAATGATATAATTTATTCAATATAATCCATATCAGATTTCTTCCAGTGTATAAAAAAACATAGCAATTACTTAATTCAGTCTGTGAAAGACAGATTTCTCTTCTTCATAAGTTGAATTATTAAGTATAAGTTTTTGCATAACAGGTTTCCCTTATTGCAGAGATTTATAAATCATATAATTGTTATGATTTCTTATGTCTTGTTTGTCCTGTAAACAACTCAAAGAGAAATGAAGCTTATTGTTTATGAGAAGCTTCTGGATTATCCGGTGCGAGTTTCCTTCCTCCGACCAGCTTCAAAGTCATCATACACAGGACAAATTTGGAGCATTTCCAGGTCTGTTTGTTGTTTATTTGTTTAGTATATTTGTGAGTATTTTAGATAGGTATATATGTAGTTAGTATATTAGATTGTTTAATTTCAGTTAGTTTTATTTCTCATTTATAAAATCATAAAATCAAAAAAGAAATACCTTTCTCTGTCTTAGGGCAGAAAGCAAATGAGTTTTACAGGTTTTATTCAAATCTGCAAGTTGTAGATATTGTATATTTATGAATAAGTTATAATTTAATTGGTAATTAGATAGTTAGTTAGAAGAGTTAGTATAGTAGTAATTAGTAAATTATATTTATATAGTTAGTTAGATTAGTTTAGTTTGTTTAATAGTTAGTTTTAATTAGGTTAGTTAGTTTTATCTATTGTTAGTTAGTTTAGTTTGTTTTATTTAGTTTTTATTAGATTAGTTAGTTTAGATTAGTTTTCTCTTTGGTTTTCTTAGGACCTTAGAACGGCCAACAGAGCCGCTAAACCCATCAGGGTGGTTCATTCCAAACGACTTGGGTTATTAGACAACCCCAGGCCGGTTCCACTCTCTTAGTTGACGGACGGTCGATTTTGCCCGTCAACAGGCCTCCAGAGCCTCATTGTAATCATCTTCTTGCGAATGCGAGTATCCATCACATCTCTTCTTAGAGATAAGCTACCACCATTCTAGCGAGTCTTCCACTCTATACTTTTACAGTCTCTGTACATTTATTTCATTTATAGAAATCGTGTATTACTGTATATCTGTGACTCTTCTTATATTTCCAGTATATCTCTATTATATTGTTGTCTCTCTTGCAATATCTCTAAATATTTCTGTGTATATCTCTGCTCTCATTTCGTGCCGAAAATAATCCGGATAAGTGGTATCAGAGCAGTATGCTCTTGATCGTTTTTCAGTGCATGTCCCTAACGAGGTCCGAGTATAGCAAGTTGGGTCTCGAGCTTGTCTGTCTTGAGGACAATCACTCTCGCACACCTAGGAAACCCTCAATGGTGGAAGAAAAGAAAAATGATGGAGCAGACGATCCTATCAATCTGTTGCTTGAGCAAGCTCTCACGCGACAGAGGGACGAAATGATGGAGAATTTTTCCCACATCCTTCAACGCCTGCCGATGGCATCAGGCGCATCTTCATCAAGCGGCCACTTTGGAGGCACCTCG
>JASDQU010505544.1:32112-46333 GCA_032191745.1 Picea mariana | reverse complement strand
AAGGAACAATATTACCCTGTTGGAAACTATGAGGAACAGTACATGAGATGGACCACACTGCGATAAGAGAGGGGCCAATCAGTTTCGGAGTTCACCAATAGCTTCCATACCTTGCACACCAAGCTGGGTATCAAAGACTCTGAATGAAATTTGGTTCTGAAATACCGTGGGGCTCTACACAGATACATCCAAACTGAAATGGATTTCCTGGACATCTCATCACTTGATTCTGCCTATCGATATGCTGTTAAAATCGAGCAGAAATTTAAGCACCAGAACAAATGAGAGTTCAGTTCTGCAAATCCACACCAACCAAAGTATGACAAAGACAACCCTAACAAACAGTCTCCCGAAACCCAGTCCAAGCCACAGGAAAAGAAGGGTCACGGGAAGACAAAGAAGGACACCAAAAAATGGTGTGATTTCCACAAAAGCCCTTGGCACAACACTGATGAATGTCTCTTAAAACAGTCATTGGTGGCCGAGATCAAAGACAAGGAGCCGAACCCTGATTCAGAATCTAATTCTGAAAATACTGGTAAAAGACAGATCATCAATGCAGACCCCAATGCTATTGTCGCGACCACAACAATTCAACCAGAAGAACCAACAGATCTAGAAGAGGGGGAGCACCTTGTTCATTCACAGATGTGGGTGAAGGGGACCCCACTGCATTCTATTGTTGATAGTGGAAGCCAAAAGAACCTCATCTCAGCAGGGGTCATCAAATAGTTGGGATTATTGACAACACCACACCCGCAACCATACAACATCGGGTGGCTTCGCCAAGGACGAGATATTCGTGTCAGCCAGCAGTGTCGATTTTCATATGGCATCCAACCCTTTAAGGATGAGGTATTATGTGATGTTTCCCCACTAGATGTCTATGATGTTCTCTTGGGCTAGCCATATATGTGGAAACACCATGCTATCTATGAGTCTCGACCCCGTATTGTCATTATTACTCTGGGGGGTCATCCTTATAGGATACTAGAGGTAGTTCCAACTACTGCCCCACCTAAACAGTGTTACAAGGTAGTATCTCATACTACAGAATTCATCTTCTCCATAATCTGTTCAAAAGGAGAACAAAAGGACACTGCAACCAGTACAGCCTTACCCCAAGCACCTTCTATCCAACAGAAGCAGGTCGACAAGGTTGCAAAAAAGAACAAAGATTCCTTCTGCACACTTTCCTCTCATGTATCTCAATTTTTTGAATAGCCTCAACCTCAACAGGTTGATGATAGACTTCCACAAACTGAGCAGCGTGATGTCTCCAACAAGACAAGTAGCTCACCAAGATGCAGATTCAACAAACACTTTTCCTTCTCCCCCAGGAACTCAATGCAATGGAGACCATTGCTTCCTAAGGGGGGAAGATTGATCCAGGTGGATATTGGTGGCCACCCACCTTTTCCAACTGGCTCAAAACAACTTTTTGGCAATTTTGGCAATTTACTATTTTTAGCAGGTTTTAACTTCCTGAGCTATTTTGAGGGCCTAAATGAAGGTTTTTTGAGATCGAGGTTCTCAATGATAGCCAAAATCATAATTGATCCCCCAAAATGAATCTCCTTGAAAATACCTTTCCAACAATCTATCACACGCCTAAAATGAAGATCGTATGCAAAAGTTACGACCCCGAGAAGTTGATGCACCAACTTACCCAAACGGGGCCCACATGACTTTTGGCCCTTCATCTCCTAGGGTTAGGTTTTTGGATGTCTAGGACTTTTGGCATTCCCGTTTATTGTAAAAAGGCCTCCAGAGCCTCATTGTAATCATCTTCTTGCGAATGCGAGTAGCCATCACATCTCTTCTCAGAGACAAGCTACCACCATTCTAGCGAGTCTTTCACTCTGTACTTTTACAGTCTCTGTACATTTATTTCATTTATAGAAATCGTGTATTACTGTATATCTGTGACTCTTGTTATATTTCCGCTATATCTCTATTATATTGTTGTCTCTCTTGCAATATCTCTAAATATTTCTGTGTTATATCTCCGCTCTCATTTCGTGCCGAAAATAATCCGGATCACTTTTCTTAGAGGAATCACTATCCTCGTGATAATGGTGTACATGAAAGGAATAATACAAAAACCACAAGTTCCCTTGGAACAACCGGTACTGAATATAAGGTGATTTTGATGATAAGGAAACTTTAGTTGTCACCCGGAAATGCATGTCGAAATAGAAGATACCAAAGAGATAACAAGCAGAGATGAATCCACCAAGAGGAAGAAAGGATTTCTCCAGGAGAATCACCTAGGAGAATCACCTACTGGGTGATTGTGCATCTCAAATCCCAGACGTAAAAGTCATAAATTAAAAGAAAAATGCATCCAAAAAGGAAATGCATTGATAAAGGTAGATAAGTCGTGGTATAATGAAGGAAAAAATGAAAACAAATCAAATCAAATTCAGAGCTTAGCTTGGGTTGCCAGGGAGAAGACAAAATATCTTAGGGATTGGCCAATTCATTTAAAATTCAGTGCGAGTGTTTTTCCAAGGAGAGAAAAAAAACTAACAATAATCCATGAAGAAAACACAAGGCTGGGATAATTTCTCATGGAGAACGAATACAAGACAAATTCATCACATCTACATGATTAAATTAAGTCTCTGCAAAATTTAAATCTTTGAATAAAATTCCAGAATGCATGTGCAATAGAATCCAATACATTTAATTCAAAAGATAATGAGATCAACATAGTTTAGGATTACCGTAACCAAGGAGAAGAATCTGACGCCGATATCCTGTGCTTTCCCTTTATCCAACTCCTACTTTCTAACTACTGAGACCGCACCACTACCTCATATTCTACGCTAGGGGTACTCTTCTCGCCCGCATAACCTTACGCATTCCCATCGTGATCCTTTCCTCCTCTCTGATATTACTTTTATAAAGTTTTCTTAGTGACCCCTTGACCATTTTCACATCAAATATTTTTATTAAATTTTATTAGGAAATATTCTCCCCCGTACATTTGTCCCCGATCCCCTAGTTGCACCATAAATTCATTTAATTAATTAAATTAATTTTCCAACTTCCCTCATCCATCAAACATCATTCCTAAAAACTCTCCTTGTTGTCCCTTTATTCTCTCAATTTCCTTTAATGGTCGACACCTTTCTTAAAGATTAACTGATTTCTAATTTGGAATGTTATCTATACTAGATTCCTTTCTATGTTCCACACTCCTTTTGCATTTAATTTCCTCTTTTTGTCCAAGTTCTTAATTAGAGTTTTTTTCACATGATCATCAATTAATTTTAGATAATTTATTTCCCCTTTAAATTCTTTATTGATTTTCTTCATCCCCCCTTTTATTAATTGATTAATTTTATTTTTTTTAATTCTCATACCCTATTTAGACCTAGTCTTTAATTTCATTAGACTTAGCAATTTTTTTGAGAAATTTTATAATTAAAAATATTTACTTATACCACATTTATTTTAAGGTTGACCACATCAAAATAAAGTATTTTTTTCTAGGCACCTAGGCTCATTGACTCACTAGTGTAAAAAATCACGACGTGTCGTTCAAGATGCACAATGTACTCCAAGGGTGCCACTCGCCTTCATTCAAGTTTCATTTATGTGACGTGCACTTGAAGACACACTACATGCTCCAAGGGTGCCACTCGTCTTTTGACTGATTTTGGTAGACAACCAAACCTTGGATTCAATACTCTGTTAGGAAACCTTGTGGGAGACTAAGGGCCTCTAAGGAATAAGGATCTTGACTTATTGTGCGCCCTTTAGAATCTTCGTGAACAATTGTCTCAGTCTGCCCTCACGACATTGTGGATCTCTTGAACTAGGTAATCGTTAACCTATAGTTCGAGCCACGACATGAGTGATAGTACTCTATGGTAGGGCTGCTGCCACACCTCTCCCTCAATATTGTTGGTTGTCGTGCATGACCCCTTTACTCTAAATTTGAGTATGATTAGAAATAAATCATCAGCCTACATCCATCAACGAAACATGTCAGCAATCCATAAACAACATCATAATATACCCATTCATATGTCACATATGTAAGAAAAAAATACTCAAACCATATACAATCCACTCCCTGACTCGATCCATAGTGCAAGGAGGTCCATCGATTCCACCAACATCCTCAATCTGTCAAGAATCCTTCACACTCATGAGAATCCAGTCAATAGCACCTGTCTATACATAGATAACATAACATAACATCATAATCCACAGTCTCATCAGAAAAATCCATAAGTGAAGCAATCAATCATATAATGAACTGGATCACTTGAATGCAAGTGTCCTCAAAGAAGAAATCGTGTTGGGTTTAAGAGACCCAAAAATTTGCTGGAAATTTTAATGGAAAAGTTGAATTTAGGGAGGCAAAAAATCACTGGAAAATGAACAAGAATGGCTGAGTTAGAGAGCCCAAAATTTTCTGGATATTTTAATAAAAATCCATGAGTTAGAGAAGACCAAAACCACAAAGTTCATCAATGAAATTGCTAGGGAGAAACATGAATTTCACTGAGTTTTCCTAGGTGCGATGGGAGTGTCTAAACGTTTGCAGTGTGCTATGGGATTCAATATATCTAGTGTGCCTGGGACTGGGAAACAAGACAAGGCAAGGGGACAGATTTTGGAGACTGTGGATATAGTCAACAAGACAAAAAGCATAAAAATCCCAATGCTCAGAATACACCCAGGGACTATAAAAATGTAAAGAAATTACCAGTAAAGGAGTACCTTCATGGCTCGTTTGACCATTCACCATGTTAAAATCACAAAGGTGTTGGACGCTAAAGGAAAATATAACGATGCCATTAGGAACGATGGGAAAAACATTCACCGTGCTAAAAGAAAAACTGGTTGATAAAGCAATAGAGTACAATGTGAATTGAAAAGGGATACAACTTTCAAATGTGTCACCATCCTTTTCTTAGAGGAATCGCTATCCTGGTCATAATGGTGTATATGCAAGGAAGAATACAAAAACCACAGGTTCCCTTGGAACAACCGACACTAAATGGAAGGTGATTTGGATGATAAGGAAACTTCTGATGTCACCCATAAATGCATGTCAAAATAGAAGATACCAAAGAGATAACGAGCAGAGATGAATCTGTCAAGAGAAAGAAAGGATTTCTCCATGAGAATCACCTACTGGGCGATTGTGCATCTCAAATCACGGAGGTAAAACTCATAAACTAAAAGAAAAACACAACAAAAAAGGAAATGAAGGGATACAAGTAGAGAAATCGTGGTTTAATGAAGGAAAACAACGCAGAAAAATCCAAATAAAATTTAGAGCTTGGGTTGCCAAGGAGAAGAAAAAATAGCTCAGGCATTGGCCAATCCATTTAAAATTCAGCGCGAGGGTTTTTCCTAGGAGAGAAAAAAAACTAGCAATAAACCATGAAGAAAACAAAAAGATGGGATAATTTCTCATGAAGAACGATTCCAAGATGGATTCACCGCAACTACATGATTAAATTAAGTCACCACAAAATTTAAATCCCTAAATAAAATTCCAAAATGCACGTGCAATAGAATCCAATACATTTAATTCTAAACTTAATGAAATCAACACAATTTAGGATTACCGTAACTGAGGAAAATAATCCGACGTCGATATCCCACACTTGTGCTCCGTCCAGATCCTACTTGCTGACCGCTGAGACCTCACCGGTACCTCCCAGCCTATGCTAGGGGTACTCTTCTTTCCCCTGAGCCCTCCGATCTGGAAAGGGACCACGTGCACAACCAGAGAAATCTAGCTCCCAGCTCGCCTCGCAAGGTCAAGCTACCACTCTCTATCCGAGCTGGGTATCCCAACTCCCACAAGAAAAATTAGTCAAGAGAAAAATCCGGCAACATAACCTTACACATACCAGTCGTGATCTTTTCCTCCTCTTTGTTATTACTTTAATAGAGTTTTCTTAGTGACCCCTTGTCCATTTTCACATTAAATCTTTTTATTAAATTTTATTAGGAAATATTCTCCCCCGTACACTTGTCAGTCAATCCTCTAGTTGCACCATAAATTCATTTAATTAATTAAATTAATTTGTCAATTTCCCTCATCCACCAAAAAACATTCCTAAAAACGCTTCTTGTTGTCCCTTCATTCCCTCAATTTCCTTTAATGAATGACACCTTTCTTAAAGCTTAGTTGAGTTCTAATTTGGAAAGTTATCTAGACTAGATTCCTTTCTATGTCCCACATTCCTTTTGTATTTAATTTCCCTGTTTTGTCTAATATCTTAATTAGCAAGTTTTACAAATGAACAACAATTAATTTTAAATAATTTATTTCCCCTTCAAATTATTAATTGATTTTCTTCATCCCCTATTATTAATTGATTAATTAATTTTTTTTTAGTCCTCATACCTTATTTAGACCTTGGCTTTAATTTCACTAGAGAGTGTGACATGTTAAAGTGTTACACTTTTATCACTTTAATCATTGTTCTCCTTTAAATTCTTTGATAAAAAATTTCACAATCACCTTCTTGATATATTAATGTGTCAATATCTGAATCTCAATATTCTTTTAATTCCTTAATTTTTTTTTGTATATTAATGTATTATGTCTAGTGTTTAATGTGTAATTTTCATTATATATATATATATATATATATATATGAGTATATTATTTTGAGCACTTGTTTATATGTGCAAATTCATTTTGAGTGTTTGTGAGGGGTGTTTTCATTTCTACATGAGTATGTATTATTTTGTGTGTATATGAACATATTATTTTAATTGTTTATCTCTTTATGTATGAATGAATTATGTTTAATATTTTTCTATGATGTTTTTTTTTAATCTAAAAGAAAAAGTGTTTTCACCCTTAGGAACCCAATTGGTGAATTTCTTAACTTCAGGGGTCCCATGGGGGCACAAACCTCCTAGTTGGGTTTATAGTCCCTTACGATACCTCATTTTGGATCCATAGAAACACAAGCCTAATTTATATTTTCTATTTATGGATTCAATTTGAGTCAAACCTATCAAACCCTATTTCATCTCTTGGTATAAGATGTAGCGCAAGTTTCCTTACAAGGAATGTGAATCTATAACTTCCATAGCATAGATTTTGTTTCGGCCTAAAAACCCTTGGTATTGTTATACCAAATTTGCAACATGAGGTCAATAGCAATGATACGAGGGTTAAGCATGACTCAGACCCTCCAATAGATAATATATCAGTCTCCTACACCTTATGATCTATCCCTTTCCAATTTGTAACATTTCGTTCCTCTTTGTAAAGTCTTTTGAAATCTTCATTGCTTCTAATCTCTTTTACCTTTGTAAACCCTAATTTTCACATACACACTCATATTAGTACTAAAATTATTTTACCTCTCTCAAGCCCTTAGGGTTGCTTGCACCCATCATCTCCAACACCTACACCTATACAAGGATCTCTTGTGGCTAGCTTGGCTCCAATATTTAGATTTGATCTATTCATCCTAGGGTATCTTCATTGATATAGTTCCACTCAAACATAAGAATTTTCTACGCTACAATGTCATGGGAGATTCTATCATAGCTAGGGAAAGGGATGCATCATCCCCAATGAGTGCACTAGGGTTTCTTCATTGTACATTATTATTGATTTATATTTATAACACCATATCTAGTGCTCCTCCTCCCCCTTCACATTATGAAATGTTGTTTGCAAATTATCCACATCATCAATCACTCTATACAACTCATTCATCTTCACAACTCTACATGGGAAATTTGTCTTACCAAGCACATATGTAAAGAACCTAGCTCACAATAATGCTATATAGTCTTTAGTTCAAAAATATCCTCCTATAAGCACATCCAAGTGAATGATATCCACACTTGCAAACTTAATTCCAACCACATTCTACATAAGTAACAATATCAAAAGACGTAGAAAAATGCATCAACCAATACATATATCCCTCAAAGGGCATGGGACATCAACACATGCCACTTGTGTAATGTCAAATTCCAATATGTGAACCAAAATAGTGAGATAATAAATGAAACTATAATAAAATTCCTTGAGGACCTCAACCACACCCTTTTCCCTTAAAAACCTCAAATTTCAATCACATCGAAAGCATGCAAATCCTTAGCCTCCTAGTGAAACTTTGCACTACAACAACTCTCCTTGTAAAACCTACCCTAAATTATAACCATCATCCAAGTAATGTGAAATATCCATATCCTCCATCCTTTTACAAAGTGAAGAATCCCATAACAATAACATTGTTATATATAGGTATGAACATTTCCAAGTACCAAACACACATAAATTATGTTGTCTTAATTTAATTATAGATTTAAATCATCATAAAACCCATTCACAAAATTAATTGTTAAATTTGTGATTAAATACTTTAATGACTTGAATCTACAATCAAGATGACCCTATATTACATAAATTACAATGCTATTAATTTGATATAAATTGACAAATATTTACTAATGGGTGAAGTGGTCATTGGAATTGTGCATATATGAAAGGAAATTTAAAATGCAAGTGCTCAACGATCATAACAAAAGGCATAACCTACATTCACCGTTCGATCATAACAACAATGTCATCTAACGGTTCGGATTGAATTACAGGCATGACAAAAAAGCATCACTTGAATTTGTCAAAAAAAGCATCACTTGAATTTGTCATTTGATCATATCAAGAATGTCATCCAATTGTTCAAATTGAATAGTTGACAGACATTTACGGTAATCCCAATCAAATCCTGTTGGATCATAAAGCAACTTTATATGAATCTAAGGGCTGTTTTTAAGCTTAAAAAGAGTATTCCTAGTATGTATAGTGTAGGAATCTCTTCATTTCTTTATTTTCTACGTGGGCAATGGTGCACGACTATCTAATTTTAGAAAACAGATCCTACTTGAAAATCATGGCTACCTGAATTCATTGGTATGTTTGGAATGACTACTCTATTTTTCTAATAGGGGCTGAAATTATACACAATCTGAATTTTGGTAAAAATGACAGTCTGAAATTCGTATGTTTCATCCCTCTGAATTTAGAATTGGGAACATGTGACCAGCAGCTCCCGATTCCTAACTATATAGCCAATGTGACAATGTTCTAATACTACTGTGATAAGACCTCTCCTAATTAGAAAAACAAACTTTATATCCATGTGAATGCTAGAGATTCTATACATATGGGTTTTACTCGGAATACTTTTATCTTTTTAGTTACATTATTTTGTTGTGATGAGTGGTGGAGAAATCTGTTAGTAAAGCACTGAAAATAATTGGGGAAATGCATAAACAATAGTAGCTAATAATGAGGAATGAATTGTTTTAAATATTTTAAATTTTTCTATAGATTTAATGAGGAATGAATTGTTTTAAATATTTTAAAATTTTCTATGAATTTTAGCTGCATACAATCCATTATTTTCTTTGGGCTTCGAGTTAGACATGTGAGAAAATTAATGGAGACATTGGAGAGAAGAGACCACCAAACATTAACATGTCCTCCAGAGTTTTTCTCTGTTGTATTTACGTCTCAGATTGTAGAATGCGATTCTAGAAGCTTCCTGAGTACTTGCGAGTAACTCAGAATCAACATTAACATTTAGTTCACAGTTTCCTGAGTACTTGCGAGTAACTCAGAATCGATCTTGCCTGTATTTCATTATTATTTTTAAGGGCGGGATATGAAAGTTTGTTCTAAGCGAGATTTTGCGGAGCTATAGGAAACAATAACCGGTCATATTATGTCTACAACTTCCTTTGGTCACGAACCTGTGGCCGGGTACAGGGTATAAATTTGTTTGTCACTTTGATGGAGGAATGTGTTTCTGGGTTTTATATATATATATATATATATATATATATATATATATAAAAATTTAAATACTATATATTATATATGTTTTTCAAAAAATTTGTTATAAATATAGTAATTATAATTAATAAGACTAGATTAATGGAGAGCATTTTTTAAGTGATAAAAAGTATTTTTAGGAAGTGATTTGTTTGCCACTTGAATTCGAGTAATAATTATTTAAAATAATTATTTGAAAGTATTGAAAGAAGTGACACTATGGTGATTCCATTAAATTGCAGTAAATATAATGTCAAACCTATCCTACTCTTCAATAACAGAATAGCTCTAACCAAGTGTAAACACTATTCATTGGTTCACCATCATAAAGCGAACTTTAAGGTTTTAAGAATTAAGTATATAATGTGTATGTTCTAAAATTACTGATATTTCCGAGAAGTGCTATCTCATATGGCGTCCTCGTGTGTGATCTTGCTAATCTCGCCCTCCTTGAAATAGTTGACCAAATAAAGAGAGCCACAAATAGGTAGAGTGGGATATGGGTATATTGGTGCTCATGAAGGTTTTTTTAGTCTTAGTTTTAGGAGTGCAGTAATGGTTAAGAATATATATTTCTTCAGATAATAAGTTTTAATGATAAGTTCGAATCCAAGGGATGTAGAATATGTACACCCACAAACATTTATCTTATGTTATAAATTCAAACTAATTTAATGTTTTATTCATCATCTATGTAGTCTTGAGTGTTATCTTGGTTGGCATATATTTTCTCCATTTCATATGGAAGTCCATGGTTGGTGAAGGATGACAAAGGAAATTACCCATGTTTCTCCAATACTCCAATCACTAAACCATGTTTCTCCATGTCAAACATTTAGACACTTAAATGCAAATTAATACTCCCAGCAGCTGATAAACCCAAATTCTTAAGCTGCCCATAATTGTTCCAATGGGAGAGGGTGCCCTCTTAAATGTTTTCAATAGGATTCAAAGCAACCTTCCGTATCCCATCCCTGCCTTATTATAGCGATATAATTTTGGTGACTCCAATAGAAATTTTATCGAATGGATTGCTGGTTTATCAACTTTTAACCTTTCTGCACTCTACTATTGTTGTTGTAATTCTTCTAGGATATAACATTATACCTTACTTTGCCTCCACTTTCCAATCCTTAATTATTTTACGCTTTTGAATCCTTCTTCACTCGATTGCAACTGTAATTCTTCCTTCGTTTGTGTTAAATGGAGTAATTTGTCCCACCTTCTTAACCGAATTGATAGTGGATAGGCATCATAAATGCACTAGATAAAATAAGTGAATGAACATTTATTAGGTAGGCGAGAAGATGGAGTGTTGTAGGAAAATATCTAGTTCTATGTATTTGCATTTCAGTTTATCATATCAATATGGAGAAGAGTTGAACAACTCCATTGCAATGTGTGTGTTTGCTTTGTTTTACATATACTTGCCTTTGCTTGAACTTGAACATGGTATCAGAGCAGGACTAAGACTCTTCAAATATAGGAGAGCAATTTGTAGGTTGTTCCAAATAAATTTAGAGCTTGGTCCAGCCACAACATGAAGAGGAGAATTTAAGGCAGCATTGGTGAGAAAATCAGAGGAAAAAGTGTCAAAAAATCATGTTTTTGAAGGCGGTTTTCCTGTCTTGTGTACACAGAGAAACCATGCCTTGAGGTTGCCCCCAGAGAGTGGAAAAGGTGTGACCATCTCAAGACTTACGCGAAAAAAAAGGGTTTGGTCACCCTTGATCCTGAGGCATGGTGCAACCCTCATAATCTTTTTTGGTTGTTTTAAGGAAAGATAATGTCGAGATCTAAACCAGAAAGGGGGAGCTGACTGTCAATAGTAGATTCATGAAGTCTAGCAACAATATGGCACTGTAACGAGGACCGATTTTAACTGATAAGAATTATGATGTATGGTCTATCAAAATGAAAAATTTTCTCTTTTCTGAAGATTATTGGGAAGCAATAGTTAATGGATTCACAGAACCAGATCCAACCGATCTACAAGCAATGAAAATGCACAGAGAAATACTCTCAGAAGACTCAAGAAAAGGTTAACAAGGCCCTATGGCTCATCCAACAATGATTAGAGGAATATATTTTCCCAAGGTAGTAGCAACAGATTATTCCAAACAAGCATGAGACACTCTCTAGATTGCTTATCAGGGCATAGATAAAGTAAAAAATGCAAAGTTGCAAACACTCAGGAAGAGATTTGAGACTCTTCAGATCAAGGATTAAGATTATGTGGATAATTTTATGACCCATGTCACTAGCATCGTCAATAAGTTGTGCATGCATGGAGAAGACATTCAAGATCAAAATGTCATTGAGATGTTACTCAGAAGCCTTCCTAATAAGTTTAATATGGTTGTGGTCTCCATAAAAGAGTTGAAATACCTCTCAACACTGGCAGTTGAAGAACTCATGGGATCTCTGTTAACTCATGAGAATAGATTTAGTTGAAATACTGAATATTTGGAGAACTCATTTTAGTCTTAGGCCTCCATAAGAAGAGGTAGAGGTCAAGGGAATAGAAGCAGAGGTAGACGAGGCAGAGAATGCTCTCAAACACAAAAGAGGTCAACTTGAAAATACTCAAAACATAGTGAACAATCATAAAAGCCATAGACAAACTTTGAGAATCAAATGGGGAGAGGCATAGATTTCAATTAGTCAAGGTGGACTAAAAAATCAAGGATCCAATGCTATTATTGCAAGAAATTTGGTAACTACGAAATTGAATGCAGAAAGAAGAAAGCATATCTAAATAGGGGCAGAGAAAATGTTACCAACACTGAAGAAAGAACATATTAATCAATGTTCTTCTCATGCCAAGTCACAAAAGAATAAAGCAATAGCCATGACCTGTGGTTGTTGGATAGTGGCTGCAACAATCATATGATAGGTAACAAAGATTTTTTTTCTAGTTTAGATATCTCTGTCACATCTCAAATTAAATTGGGAGATGATTATCAAAAGAAAGTTTTAGGAAAGGGTGTAGTTTCAATATTGACCAAGAAAGATGAAAATAAGGATATTCATGATGTTTATTATGTACCAAGAAAGATGAAAATAAGGATATTCATGATGTTGGATCAAGAGACAATTTACAACAAGATACACTCCACAGAAGAATAGAGTAATTGAAAGAAAGAATCAAACAATAATGAATATCACCAGAACTATATTGAAGGCCAAAAAATTGTCAAATGAATATTGGGCTAAAGCAGTGAGATGCTTAGTTTATATTTTAAATTTGTCACCAACCAGTAGTATGAAAAATCAATTCCCTCGAGAAGCGTGGAGTGGTATGAAATTTAACGTTTCTCAAATCCCTCAGGTTGCATACATGGAGTATCGAGAGACATATCCACTTGCATAGATAGAGACTCACCTCACCACCAAAGTTCCAAGGTCATCGCGATAGTATCCACCACATCAACTAGCTTCTGAAAGACATTGGGTCTTTCTCCATGAGGTACAAACTAGGTATTATGGCGAGCTTCATTTCAATATTTTAAGAATTTCAGTTTGTTGCATCTATTACTGGTTTTGATTATGTAATGTTTTCTTGGACATTATGCTCTTTTCCCCGTTTCACTTTGGTTCTTGAAATTGCACCCAAGTAAGTGGGTCACCCTTAGGGATAGGTTTTCTATAGGGAGTTCCTCTTGACGAATCATCGTGCCATTCTCGACCATACTTTTCACTTTCCATACTTCATCGCCTCATCTCCATACCTTTTGGTATTTTTGGGTATATTGACCCAAGAAGGGGTTGTTCCTCATTTTGTTAAGAACCTGAATAAACCTAGTAAGTTTCGGCAGAAAATATTTGTTAAGAACCAAATACCTGAATACAAAATATCACAATAGATCCAAAGATATCTTAATACAATCACCACACAAGATCTATGAAACCATATAAAAAACCACAACTTTATTATAGAAACCCTTGAGGTAGGACAACACCGTACAATGGATCCTATTATGGAAGGGATCCTCTCCTGTTCACTTGCCTCTTCGAGGGGGCATCCTCCTATTGAGCTACCACTCCAAACACAATACTTCTCTTCATGTCTCATTACATTTCTTGAATCCCTTTATATAGTGCTACCATCACCTAAGAACATTCTAGAGGATAAATCTTCTAGAAGTAGAACCTTCTAAGAAGTCCTCTTACATTTATTATATCTAATTACCCATTTATTATAGCTAACTACCATAGTGGGCCTTATTTAATAATATAGTGGACCTAGTCCACCTTACATTGAATGACCTCCACTATTATCACTATGGGCCCTCTGGGCCCCCCCACTACCTCTCTAGCTACCTTACATTTCATCCCCCTTATGAAAGCGTTGTCCTCAATGCTTGATGT
>JASDQU010505544.1:14599-30448 GCA_032191745.1 Picea mariana | reverse complement strand
ATAGTGGGCCTTATTTAATAATATAGTGGACCTAGTCCACCTTACATTGAATGACCTCCACTATTATCACTATGGGCCCTCTGGGCCCCCCCACTACCTCTCTAGCTACCTTACACATTTCATGGGAAGAAGGGGCTAAAGGATTAGAGGCTTGTAACTGGAAAAAGATAAAATACAATAAATAACCTTCTATATTCTCTCCTAGCAATCCTAAGGACAATGAAATGTCTCTCATAAGAAAATAATGGGACCCGTAAAAAATAACAAATAACAAAATTCCAATCAAGGTGGAGCATGTGTGGGAACTATTTTTAATGCTTAGGTAGAAGCCCCAAGCATGTTTTCAACTTGGGGAAGCATGATGTGACCAGGGTAGATTCACGGTGGACACAATTTTTCGTGCTTATGTATAAGTCCCACCTTTTCTTCAACTTGGAAACATCCTAAAATAATAAAAGACAACAAATGGGCTTGGAAAAATGTTGCATTGAAAATGAAGGTGCAACACACCCTCTACAAAGGCACCCATAAGTGAGACACTACAACCCCTTGAATGCCATGAAACCCATGCCCAAAATTCTTCCCCCCATCCATGACACCTCATAAACATGACTTAGAAATAAGTCCCCTCAAGAAACACCCCTAAACTTGAGGTATGATTCACCCAATAGGTCATTTTTTAAACCCTCCAACACCTAAACTTGGAAAATCGCATAGGGTCTTTGAGCATTGGTTTATTTTTATGAGGTGGTTTGGATGTAGATGCTTAGATGGATATTTTCTTGATTTTATTTCCTCATCATGATTCATTTGACTTGATATCCTTGGAGGGTGTATCCATTTGTTTTTTCAGGACCAAGTTGGTGGACAAGTTTGGGAGAACAAGCCTAGCTTGGGATTCCATGGGGCTTGAAGCCCACAGGTTGGATGTCGAGTTCCCACACTCTGTATGATGATTAAATGCATTTGTATTCCCATAGGACACATTTGAGGACCTTTTCCACCCCCTACATTCCAAACGACTTGCTTGAAAGGGGAAAATCATCACCTTTTGGGGGCTTGACGTCACCTAGGGATAGGGTTTGGTGGTGATGATGGAAACTTGTCCCGTTTTGAAGGAAGAGGCCTATGGATCATGGATGAAACATCTTGGTTGAATTCTATTTTCCTTTGGAGGCCTATCCTGTCCTTCTTCAACTCAACGACTTGACCAAAAGTGCAAAACGATTCCCAAAAAGAGGGTGGCATCATGTTTCTAGGGTTTCTTTTATGTGCAAAGTATGAATTAAATAATATTATTGTTGTAAAGGGGAAAGATAATGGTTGTTGACCCATTATCTTTTGTTTTACCCTAATTTTTGTGGGCAAACTATGTTTAGAGGATTTTTATAAATAAAGATCATCTCTATTTCATTTTCATCATAGCTCCACCATTCTAAGAAGACTAATGGCTGAAATTTTTGCTAGAATTGAGATTTTTTGGTATCTTTGTCTCTTGCAAATGACTTTTGGTGTTATCTCTTGGTGAATGGATGAGGCTAAGTGGTGCACAACTCTTGGAGTCTTCTTTACTTGCTCTTGAATGGTAAATTCTTGGTGAACTAGGTTTTGATCTTGCATCTCTCTTGGAATTGGCAAGGAAAATATGCATTTGTTAGTTATTTCTTGATTATTCTTGGTTATTGTTGGTTTAAACCATAGGATAAGTATGTTGCATACACCCTCCATCAAAATTCATCTTAATTTCTAATTTTATAAGTCACTTTATTTGGTAAGGGTTGCTAGGAGGAATACAAATGTGTATATTGTCTTATATCTACTCTAGTTTGATTGGAATTCCCCACGATTTAAGAGGATTTACACACCTAGGGATTTTTTTCATATAATTCATACTTCTAAGACTCCATTCACCCATGTTTTAAAAGGCACTAATCTATTTTTTTGCATTGGATAAATAAAATGTTTGCATCGGTAAACATGTTGTGGTGATATGTCAATCTTGTTCAAGTTGGAATCTTTTGTGGATTCCTTAAGGTTTCTAAACCGTATAGGATGTCTTATTTTTATTGGTCTTCTTGGAGCTATAACAACTTGAAATATACAACCATTAGGGATGTAGAAAATAACCTACTTTTCTTGACTTTAACTTGCAATTTTACCATGGGAATTTGCTAGTAAGCCATTATTTTTATTCTCCTGCTAATTGGTGAAATTTTGGTTGGATTAGTTGCTCATTTTTGTGGTTAAAAGTTTCTACTGTAGAAAATCACCACTACAACCACTTGTTTGTCACAAATATACTCTGAAAACTTATCATAACATCCATATATTACAACTAAAGTTGTGCTAAAGTGTTGGGAACTTATCTACATGTTTTATGCTTCATTACTCAACTAATGTTGGATGCTTTAAGTGGGTTGATATAAAATATTTAATTGATTTCATTGTTTATATATATATCTTTGTTTACTGCTGCAATTAGGGGCAACAAGCTTAACTTGTTTTTCCACTTAACATATTACATGCATACTTGGCTTTTATGATATCTTCAACATGTACAAACACTTTCCGCAAGTACCAAAAGACTTGGAAACCTTAAACCACTTATGATACATGACATAAAATCCATATTACACATAACAACTTCACCTATAGGGGCATTCATCTCATAATCTCACTTTTCATCTCATTTCCTCCAAGGGTCACCGAGATTCCCCCCATGAGGTGATCACTTCATCTCTAAAGTGACAGGAATACCTATCTAAGGTGAAAGTGGGTAGGTGTTATCTTAGTTGTCACCATTTTATGGTTTGGTTTGGGATTTTCCCAACCTACAATTTGTGCGATAACATGAGGTAGCTTGGGTATGTTAAAATTATGATCTTGATTTCTTATGCAGATTAATTCTTTTATTTTCTTCAACACTTTGATTCCAACTTAATACACTTCAACAATACCAAATCATAACTGAATAGAAATAAATATGTAGATAAGTAAGCATGCACATCAACAACACATATACCCTGGGGAAACCCTGTACAGGGAGAAAAACCCCAACAAATGATATTCCTTTATTGCATTAATAATGTATGACCACTTACAAATATCCACCATGAATTTTATTCTCTTAAAGAGCTTGCCAAGATGACTCTGACCTGACAAAGACCTAAGAGACCTTGCTGAAATACACCTCTGAAATGCTGCCTCTATTGTATACAATATTGAAATTATGCTTCTTTGGTATGTTGCCTCTTTATCATTGATATGCTCCTCTATTGCTTCTCCCTTAACCTGCATATCGAAAAATGTGTTGAAGAGAGGGGTTGACCTTTGCTTATATAGGCTGAAGAGGAGAAGAGGAGAGGATCGAAATAGTAACTCGTTTGCATGCTTTAATGATAACTCAGCTTCATACTTTAGTTTAAACTAGACTTGAGACTATTATACTCTAGTTCAAAAATAGAACTAGACTTGAGACTTCAGTTACAACTCAACAATACACTTTAGTTATAAAATAGAACTCGACTTAAGACTTCTATTACAACTTAGCATTACACTTTAGTTCTAAAATAGAACTAGACTTAAGACTTCAATTACAACTCAACATTACACTTTAGTTCTAAAATAGAACTGGACTTAATACTTAAATTATAACTCAGCATTTACACTTTTGTTCTAAAATAAAACTAGACTTAAGACTTCAGTTACAACTCAACATTACAAGGCAATTCAAAATTCTCTTCATGGTGGATAATGTTACACGTGCCAACGCACTAGATCAATCCATTTATATCATTTGCAATATTAGGAATATCGTTTGGTTCTAGCTCATAGGAATTTTATATTCAACCTAACTTTTTCTAGATGCCTTGAATTTTTCTCATGGTTCTCAAGGCTTGACTAGGCTCACAGAGGTTGTACGTTCCCCCTAACTTTTTCACTAGTCTGTCTATGCTCACAGAGGTTGTACGTTCTCCCCGAGTTTTGCACTAGACTGTCTATGCTCACAGAGGTTATACGTTCCCCCTGAATTTTTCATTAGACTCACATAGAATCTCGTTCGTCTTGACTTTTGGTTTGACTCATAGAGGTTGTACGTTCCCCCTGGATTTTGTCAATGCCTCACAAGACTGGTTGATTCTCCAAATCTCCCTAGCTAGCCTCAGGGTGGCCCATATGACCTCTCATTGGAGAATGACTATCGATGTTGCCAAATTTAACACTCCCTCTCAATGAGGGAGTCATTGTTAGCCACACCAAGCTTGCCTCTCAGTTGCACAAACTGTCTCGATGTTAGAGGCTTGGTCAGGATATCAACTACCTGCTTTCTCGTGGCTATGTACTGTAACTTTACAGTTTTTCTCTGGATCAAGTCTCAGATGTAGTGGTACCTCATGTCAATATGTTTTGACCTATCATGAAATACCGAGTTATCTGTCAATTTTATGCAACTTTAATTATCACAGTGAACCACCGTCGTCTCGAGCTTGTCACCAAACAACCCAGAAACTAATTTTTTGAGCCACACTACTTCCTTGCTAGCATCACTTTCTACAATGTACTCAACCTTTGTTGTACTCTGTGCAATGGATCCCTGCTTCCGGCTTGACCAAGAGATCATAGTGGATCCTAAACTGAAGTAGTATCTAAAAGTACTCTTCCAATCCACTAGGATTCCTGCCTAGTCAACATCTGCATACCCATGCAGAAATAAACCACCACTGGATGTATATCTCATACCATAAGTAATGGTCCCTCTGAGATATATCAAGATGTGCTTTGATGCCACCTAATGTCTCTGTCTCAGTTCAGTCATGAACTGACTCATTGCAATCACTGCATAGCATATATATGGCATAATGTGGATCATGTACAATAATGATGTAATCAACTGCCTATACATGGTGGGATCCACCAAATCTGAACTTGCATTAGAATCATGAAGCTTACTCAGGTTGGTAATCATCGGAGTAGACATTGATTTGAAATCCATCATACCAAAACTCTTTAGTACATCCACTATGTATTTTCCTTGTGCCAGAAATATCTCGCCTTGTCCTTTCCATACTTCCAATCCTAGGAATTAATTCATGAAGCCTAAGTCTTTCATCTCGAATTATGAGGTTAGCTCCCTCTAATACCAGGCTATTAGCCCTTCATCTCCTATTATAAATAGATCATAAACATATAGTATTAGTATAACAGGTTGGTTACCTCTTACCTTGAAGTAAAATTTTGCATCAACATCACTTTTTTGAAAGCCCAGGATTTTAAGAAAGCCATCAATCTTGTCATACCAAACTCTAGGAGCCTGCTTAAGACCATACAAGGTCTTCCTTCACTTTCATGCATGAGTGCCTTTATTATGTAGTACAAAACCATCTAGTTGTTCCACAAAGACGTCTTGTTCAATCTTTCCATTCAATAATGCTTTTTCTACATCCATCTGATGTAGCTTCCAACCAAGAAAGAAAGCTAAAGCAATAATAGTTTGAATGGAGGTATACCTGGCTACAGGGTAAAAAGTTTCTTCGTAGTCGATTCCTTCTTTCTGAGTGAAGCCTCTAGCTACAAATCTTTCTTTGAACTTTTCCACACTTTCATCAGCTGCATCTGTTATCTTATAGATCCATTTGGAAGAAACCATTGTTTTGTCTTTTGGCCTCGACACACTGTCCCAAACATTATTCTTCATAATAGACATGTATTCCTCAAGCATGGAATCCTTCCATACTTGTAATTTATCTATATCTTCAAATGAAAAAGGTTCAACATCACTAATGTTACTCATCAATGCAACATAGCCTCCAAACCTATGAGGCCTCTTCCTTTCCCTGAATGTTCCTTTGGGAGAAACTATCATTTCTGCTTCCTGCACTATTTATTTAAGCCACCTTGGATTCCTTTTGGATGAAGGTTCTTCAAGAGTTATTTCTAACATTTCAACAGGTTCTAGGGGATCATTACTTGGCCCTTCATGAGGTTCCTCCCTCTGATCATCTGACTTTTCATTTTCAGAAGAGGGTGAAGCTGGCTTAACTGCTTCTAATTCCTACTGAAGCTCTCTAAATTTCTTAAATGAGGCTTCCTCATGGAAAGTCACATATCTTCTTACCTCTATTTGCCTCTGACATGGTACATAAATCCTGTAAGCCTTGGAGTTTTCACTATACCCCACAAAAACCCCTTTCTTGCCTGAGGGTTCCATCTTTGTCCTCTTTTCCTTAGGAACATGAATATACACAGGACACCCAAATGTCCTTAGATGCCCTACTTTAGGTTTGATCCCTGAGAATACCTCTTCAAGAGTCTTGTCCTTCAAGATAACATGTAGACACCTGTTCTTAATGTACATGACAATGGAGGTAGCTTCTGCCCATAAAGAATTTGGCAAATCCTAGTTTAACATCAATGCTTTTGATGCCTCACAAATTGTCCTGTTTTTCCTCTCAACAACTCCATTTTGTTGAGGGTTATATGGCACGATAAGCTGTCTCTTGATTCCCACTGACTTGCAGAAATCCTCAAACTAGAGAGATTCAAACTCTCCTCCATTTTTTGTTCTAAGGATTTTGATGTGTTTCCCTATCTACTTTTCAATAAAGGCTTTATACTATTTGAATTTATTAAATGTGTCACTTTTATATTTAATGAAATATATCTAACATTTTCTTGAGTAATCATCAATAAAAATGACATAATACAAACAACCACTAAGTGAGGGAGATGACATAGGACCACATACATCAGAATGAACCAGATCTAACATGCCCTGAGATTTGTTGTCACTGCTAGGAAATTCTTTATTTATATTTTTACCTAGCATGCATCCCTTACAAATTTCATTTTTACTAAGAGAAATAAAGGGCATGCCACATACCATGTTCTGTAGATCTAGAAGATCTTTGTAATGAAAATGTCCAATTCTTATGTGCCACAACTCACTGGAGCTAGTCGCATCATGAGCTAATGCAATGACTATCCTGACATGATGTATAGTCTTCCATTGTGAGTTCCAATGGGTTATGTTGTACTTAAGTGGCTACCTTTAGCCCATAGTAGTTCCTTCCTGTCCTTGAAGATCACCCAATATCCCTTGTCCTCAAGGGTTGCAAATGATAGTATATTCTTCTTGAGCGCTGGAACATATAATACTTCATCAACATGAAGTCTAGCACCAGATTCCAATCTGAAGGAGATAGAGCCTACTCCCTCTATCTTGTGACATTTGTCATCCCCAAGCTCAACCTGCTCTGCAAAAGATTTTGACTTGAAATCCGAGAGGATTTCCATGTACCCTGTCATGTGCTTTGATGCACCACTATCTACTAACCAAGTTTTCAGCCCCGTGAAAACTGAACTGGATAAGGCAGAAACCAAGTAATATTTTTTTTTATTTCCTTAATCATTAGAAGGACTTTTCTGATTTCTTTTGGATTCATCATCCTCAATAGTTGAGGCATGTTGTTTCCCTTTCCTTGGATATTTATTTCTAAACCAACGATCTTTAGCAAAATGACCCAAATTATTACAACTAAATCATTTATTCTTAGATGTATCAATATTATTGCCTTTGAATGTACCTTTGGTGTTTGGCTTCCTCCGAGAGCCTTTCTGGAAAGTGCCTTTCTTCTTTCCCTTGAAACTTGATGCTAAAGCTAAGTGCTCTTCTTTTGTTGGCTTACTCTTGGTAGCTGTGCGACTCTCTTCCTATAGGAAATCATGCCATAGCCTCTCAAACATGGGATAAATATCTCTCCCACTTACTTTGGATAGGAAGGTCTCCCATGAAGAAGGAAGACCGTAAAAAGTGGCCTCCACTAAATCATCATCGTCCACTGTCACCCTTGTGACCAAAAGTTGATCTCTGATTTGGGATATACCGGAATAGAAAGATGCCACTGATTCACCTTTATACATATTCAAATACTTAAGCTTGTGCTTAAGTGTCCTCTTCTGACTTGGAGCTTGTTTCTCATACAAATTCACCAATGTACACATACAGTTCTTGGTAGTCATTAACGAAGTCATTGCAGGCATTATACTATCTTTGACTGAGTCAAAGATGATTTGCTTGGCCTTTTATTGACTCTTCCTGAAGGCTGCTCTTCCTACATTATTCATGGGTTCCTTCACCACTGTGGTCACATACTACTCAAGATCATGCTCCTGCAATATATTTGTTATCCAGAGCTTCCAGACATTGAAGTTGGCAGCTCCTTCAAGCCTATCCTCGGCCCTGACTGAAATGGAGGATGCCATGGACCTCCCACATGAAACTTAATCAATCTTGCTTGGATTTGTGTGTACCTGTTGCTGCACTTCAACACGCTTAACACACCCTAAGATCTGATACCATGTTAAAATTATGATCTTGATTTCTTATGCAGATTAATTCTTTTATTTTCTTCAACAATTTGATTCCAACTTAATACACTTAAACAATACCAAATCATAACCGAATAGAAATAAATATGTAGATAAGTAAGCATGCACACCAACAACACATATACCCTAGGGAAATCCTGTATAGGGAGAAAACCCCCAACAAATGATATTCCTTTATTGCATGAATAATGTATGATCACTTACAAATATCCACCATGAATGATCTTCTCTTAAATATCTTGCCAAGATGACTCTGACCTGACAAAGACCTAAGAGACCTTGCTGAAATACACCTCTGAAATGTTGCCTCTATTGTATACATTATTGATATGCTTCTTTGGTATGTTGCCTCTTTATAAATGATATGCTCCTCTATTGCTTCTCCCTTAACCTGCATATCAAAAACTATGTTGAAGAGAGGGGTCGACCTCTACTTATATAGGCTGAAGAGGAGAAGAGGAGAGGCTCGAAATAGTAAGCATGCTTTAATCATAACTCAGCTTCATACTTTAGTTCGAACTAGACTTGAGACTGGTATACTCTAGTTTGAAAATAGAACTAGACTTGAGACCGGTATACTCTAGTTTGAAAATAGAACTAGACTTGAGACTTCAGTTACAACTCAACATTACACTTTAGTTCTAAAATAGAACTAGACTTAAGACTTCAGTTACAACTCAACATTACACTTTAGTTCTAAAATATAACTAGACTTAAGACTTCAGTTACAACTCATCATTACACTTTAGTTCTAAAATAAAGCTAGACTTAATACTTCAGTTATAACTCAACATTTACACTTTAGTTCTAAAATAGAACTAGACTTAAGACTTCAGTTACAACTCAACATTACAAGGCAATTCAAAATTCTCTTCATGGTGGATAATGTTAAATGTGACAACACACTAGATCAATAAATTTATATCGTTTTCAATAATAGGAGTATCGTTTGTTTTTAGCATAGGAATTTTATATTCAACCTAACTTTTGCTAGGTGCCTTGACTTTTGCTCATGATTCACAAGGCTTGACTAGGCTCACAGAGGTTGTACGTTCCCCCTGACTTTTTCACTAGTCTGTCTATGCTCACAGAGGTTGTACATTCCCCCTGAATTTTTCACTAGACAGTCTATGCTCATAGAGGTTGTACGTTCCCCCTGACTTTTGCATTAGACTTACATAGCATCTCGTTCGTCCTGATTTTTTTTTTGACTCACAGAGGTTGTATGTTCCCCCTGGATTTTGTCAATACCTCACAAGACTGGTTGATTCTCCAAATTTCCCTGGCTAGCCTCAGGGTGGCCCATATGACCTCTCATTGGAGAATGGTTGTCAATGCTGCCAAATTTAACAAGGTAAACTGCCTAACTCTTTGATGAAGTGCACTGAGAAAATGTTGCGGTGAAGTGGGCAATGAAGTCTGGATGTGTCGATTTGAGAGGATCGATGATGTTCCTTTGTGTTCGGTGCCTTAGACATATTTTTTGAGATAGGGGGTGACTTGATGAGTTGTGATGATAGTTCCAAGGTTTGGATGCTTGCAATAGGTGCAAGGTAGTTTGTTCCAAGAGACAGATGGAGTCAGCAAGGAAGTCGACCAAGAATTGTTGGTATTAACCTAAATGGGAAGAATATAGAACAAGTGACTTGGGTGGTGTTTGCTCGCATTTGGTATGGGACATTGGATGAGGCGGATCACACCTTAGTGACTTACAAAAAATCATGTGATGACTCATAGATCCGACAAGGGCTGTTGGTTGGAGTTGGAAGAGTATTGGCTCGAATGTGCCTAAGGCATGGAAGTTCTTTGAGGTGATTGATTCTACCTGGAGCACTTTCTAGAGTTCATTGGGATGGTTAAGGACTGTAGGCATGTTGGACACACTCATTGCATATGTTGAGTTGTGTAGAGGTGATTTGATGAAAGGAGGCGAGTTATGGACTTTCCTTTGTTTGGAGGATTATGTGGAAAAGTATATTGCGACATGAAGAGATCAATTGGAATTGTGTGTTTCTCTTTATTTGGAAAACATGGTTGATGGTGAAGCATAATATTTCCAAGTCATAGAGAGGAAGACACATAAATATGGTCAGGTGATAAGGTAGTGAAGCAAATGCAGGGTAGATGTGTAGTTCTTGGGTAAAACTGGATAGTTGTGCCATGAGGAGGACAATGGAGTCAAGTTACTGCATAAGTATTTTTTTCTTGGTGACTTCATAGTGAATAAAGGTGAACAGATATATTTCCTTGGTGTGATATCATTGTGTGGACGAACCAAATTGTGGAAGGAAGTGACCACTTTGTCCATGAGGATGTGTAGTCTCAAGAAATGTGATGGTTGGACTGGCCATCCAACTAGCTCACGACTTGGGAAAGAAAAACAACATGAAAAGGGGGTCAAGAGTATAAATGCACCAATAGGTTCTAAGTGAAAAAATTAGACATTGTGGAGGATATCCTTGAAAAAGATTATATTATGGTAGCAACGATGAGGAAAGGATGGACACTTTCCTTACTCTTTGGAGTTGGACAGAAAGACACAGATGCAACATAAAAGAATAATTTTGGGCATGAGGATGTGCATGCTGTTGAATTGGACATGATAGTAGGATTATCTACCCAACCAGTTAGAGACGTGGGGGTCAAAATTGTGTGGAGACATCACAAAATCTATTGAAGAATTAGTGCAGTAGCAAGATCAAAAGAGTTCAACACTTAGGTCAATTTTGAAGTGACGTGTGTAGCAGTCAGTTGTCATAGGGAGTGACAGGAGGAGCATAACCAAATAGAATTAAGAAAACAACATCACAAAAAGACATTGCAATAGAGTTGGGAGACTTTCATCCTCGGATTTGGATTAAACGACCTCATGGAAATAGGAAACAAATCGTATGGAGTTGGATACAATACAATTCCGTTTGTTGAAACTTGTGGTTTCCACTTTGCAGGGAAACTTGGGGTTTCCACTTTGGAAAAATTTGGGGTTTCTAGTTGGCATGAATATTGGAGTTTCCAACAAATTTAGTTATAGTGGAGGCACAAGTTCGGGCGGAGACTTGGAAATCACAAATTTCATGGATGTTTCCAAGGACGACAATGCCTTTAGGTGGGGAAGGTTGTGAGGCCTTGGGAGCTTAGCTTGGGTGAATGCACTTCCACCATAGTTCATATCAAGTATGAAAGACAGTCGGTGAGAATGAGGAGAGGAACGTCTTCATATAGAGGGGATTTGGGGTTCTTTGAGTGCGCCATGTTATAAGGAATGACTTCACCTAAGGTGCCTTCCGACACAAGCTAGACAACATATGGTTTAGTGAAGAGTTGAGGGAAATACTTGGGTTCTCCATCAACGAAGGAAAAATCAGCTAAGGCATGGGGGGTGAACTTAGGAAATTCAGCTTGACTCACCTAATGGGCACAAAAAATCAATAGGACAAGTTGGTTCGACAGATGGGGAGCACCGACATGAGGGGTGCACCGAGAATGGGCACGATGCTTGACAAGCACGTGGGTTTGTTTGGGTGGTTGGGTTCGTGAAGAGACACGACAATTCATTTGGGTGACCAAGTCCAAAATGGGGCGCGATGATTTTCTTTGGATATGGGTTCGCGATGGGTCACTGATCCGAAAAAGATCTTTAAAAGACTATGGTTAAGTTTATGCATGAGTTGATCTACCATTTAGGAATTAAGAGATGAAGCTTAATGAAAGAATGTTGCAACCATATAAGAAGTAAAAACAACAAACCATAACACCAAGATTGTTAATGGAGTTCGACACAAGATTTCCTACATCTTTGGGCCTTTGTCTTAGTGGGGAAGGATTCTTATTAATATTCAATGCTATAATAATACAAAATAAAGGCTTACATAACATCTCCTGAAACCACCTTTTAGATATGCAACTTCTGGATAGAAACATACATCACCATTGGTTGGAATAGGAAAATATGAGACTTTCGAGTATAAAGTCGTCTATGCTTGGATCGACATCTCAAGCTCTGGAGGCACTTGTATGTTTGGCTACTCGAATGTAGAATCAAAATCCATATTCAAAATCCCCTCGAAATTCTGCAACTTTTGAGTATAAAATTGACCTGCCTATGAGTAGTCCCTCGATGCCTCCCCTTGGCATGAATCCCAATGTTGTGCCCTGTCAGATCCATACAATCCGTACAGTCTCAATTTGTGTGCCAAAAAAAATTACTTTTCTCGATTTCCATGCCCAGCTAAATAATCCAAACTCTAAAAAATTTAGCAAAATTTTTCAAACTTAGCGCCAGTTAGCCAGATTTAGAGAGATTTCACTTGACTTGGAGGATCTCTGCCAGATTTGGTGGAACCACCAAATTTAGTGACCTTCGAGAATGTGCCATGTGTTAGCTCCTCATTGGGCCACATGTCACCTCAAAATTGATTGAGCCACGTCATCCTGCCACATGTCATCTGTACGACTACCAATTCATAGTACGAACCTACCACATGTCATCCATATGACCTTGCCACATCATCGTACGACCCTGCCACGTCATCATACAACCCTGCCACATGTTGTGTTCGTACAGTGCCACATAATCATACAACCTTGCCACATGTCGCATCTGTATAGTGGCACATCATTGTATGACCCTGCCACATGTCATGTTATTATAGTGCCACATCATTGTACAACCCTGCCACGTGTTTCATCTGAATAGTTCCACATGTCACCTCCGTATGGTGCCACATGTCTCTTCCGTACTGGTCCAAGACATCCCTGAAAATGCCAAATTTGACTAACACATGTTAGCCTTTGGTGCTTCCATGTGTCATGATGACGTCAGTATGATGTACTTCTGATTCCATCCGTTGAATTTGATCGTTGACTTTGAATTTTTGGCCTATTTGACTCGATCTTCAGATTGCGATAACTATTGCATACATTATCCATTTTCAGAAAAAAAATATATGTTTGGAATCGACATGACGAGTCTACCACAATGGAACTAGTTTCATACAATTACAAAAACTTTGATTTTTAGGACTTCCTGGATCCATTTTGGATCATTCCTCCCCACTAAGACCTTTTGGTCCTCCAAAAGGGTATTAACCAATCATTAAGTGTGAGATAGGCCTCCCCACTTGTCCTTTGTCTTTAAACTTTGTCCTATGCATATGTCACATCATAATCAATTGCATAATAAGCATGACAGATGAAATCATATTGTTATCCACTTGAACTCGTTCACATCTTATTGAATCCACTACCATCTATGTAGAAAACATTAGTGGTGATAACATCATAAATATGACTGAAACTGAACCCATATGTCTGATGTGTTTTCACAACATTAACTTATCTTGAAGCAAAGTATGATTGAGTTCCCATCCTACAACCATCTCATGTTCATGCTTAAGATCAACTGCTTTACTTGGAACAATTATAGGTGTAATCCTCAGAGATAATGCATCTATAATCTTGTTAAATAAGGGTCTAATGTAGTGATCCTCAATAGTGTGGACATTTTCCCTAAGGTATTCTTCCATAACAACATGTGTGGGTTGGATATCAAGTTTATTCCTACTTCCTACACCATTGAAGACCAATGCATTTCTTGAGTACTGAATGTTCAGAAAAGGCTTGTCCAAATCCTATAAGACATTTTCCCAATATGTGTCTAAATCCTTTAAGACATCTTCCCAATAAGTTATATTTTGATGCTAATATTTTTCCCCTCCCTTTTCAATCCATTTCATCCAAAATGAAATATATTTTTCTATTCCTTTCTTTATATCGTCCATCTCAATTAGTCTCTTTACCTAAAGGGTTAATAGCCAAGGTTTCCCCATAGGTAAGTTTAAACCACCATCATCCAATGAATGCCACACATTAATAGAAGGTGATCACTTTCATCATGAATTGAGGCTTTATATTTCATAATTGGTGTGTCATCAACAATATGAAATTTGAAGTATTGACATACTTTGATACCAATTATATTGTAGTCACCATCCAATATCCATGGATACACATATCTATTGATGTTAACAAATTTATAAATTCTATATTTGATGAATCAAATTTTGTCCTCGCACCTATAAGTGTCCATCATCTTAGGAAGTGAGAAAATTCTATTCTTCTTTATTTAATCTGATAATATCCTAGGATTCCCATTTATGTATTCATGTGCATGTCTCACAAGGAGGAAACTAACTTCAATAATGTAAAATACCCTCCCTGCTATTAGAAGGGATGCAAATGCAAACAAAATGATTTTTTATTATTATTTCCCACATAATTATCCATTTGAAACAACAAGATTAATAATAATTTTTTTTTACCTACATGTAATACGACCACTTAGCTTAGGAGTTTACATATCATATTTCTTATAGACTAGAATTTTTTCATAAGATTCAGTGTATAATATAGAATCATGTAACAAGTGGTTTGATGTTCCCCTCTTATATATTAAATCCCCACATCAATCCACCATTTCTTTTTCAATTTCCTCGAGGCATTTAGTTGATGAAGTCATAATGATGTTTGAAACTATATTTAGGAAGGAAAGGCTAAAGTAGTTGAGCCCCTGGTCTTGTGTCCATGTCCAAGCATGATAGTTAAAAAAATTATAAGATTCATGAAACTCCTAATAGCCTTTTCCGTCTTCCCCATCCTTGGTATAAAACCGTTTTCCTTTTCCATATTTTCATGCACAATACACACAGAAGTGTTTGGATGCTTCCTTCAATTCAACTTTTGGGCATAGTACACTCTATGACAACTTGCAATATTGTTATTATGGTATGTTTTAATTTCTCATCATTACTCTAGTACTTTTAATGATCAATGGTGGCCCTAAGTTTGTTGGTGATTGAGACACAATCATTACACCTTGCAAATGAAGATGTTCTTCATGATTGAAACACATCGAAATTGATTTTTTTTATCACTTTGCTGAAATGAAATTGTGACACTTGAAGGAGATCCAATCTAACAATGTCCTTGTTAAACATTTTTAGTACAGTAGCCCGAGTCAATTTTGAAGGAAATAATATGTGATGAACTCTTGCTCCATCTTGATGTATTGAATGAGTTGGATGTGGAACCTTATCTAAATTTTGGTCCATAATATTACTAGCACTAGCCACCATTGCAATAGTATTTAATAATTTGGATTTTTGTAGTTCACTATCACCACCCATTTCCTTTAGATATCATTTTTAAAATTTATTCTTATAGTGGTAGAAAGTTCTTAATTTTGTAGAATAATCTTAGTACCATGCATTTTCATAGGAATTGAAGGTATTGAATGCCATTTTCAGAATCATATCTCTTATTTTTCTCTCCATGTTTGATGATAATGACATTTGATGCTAAATAATTTAGAACACATTCCTTTCTTGAATTTTCATTTATGAGACATATATTCTTATTCCCCTCAATCAATGTAGATGCCAAATTTATTTTAGAAAGATAAAC
>JASDQU010505543.1:45600-60684 GCA_032191745.1 Picea mariana | reverse complement strand
ATGCAGCAAATATCTACTAGACTTCCAATGGGAACACTTGCTCAGTTAGATCATTGCAAGGGTTGCACCATGGGGAAGTATGTAAAGTCCACCTTTCATGAAAAGGAGAACCGTGCTTCGGTGATCCTGGAGAGAATTCAAACAGACGTGTGTGGACCATTCTCAGTTTCTTAAACAACAAAACATAAGTATTATGTTATTTTTGTTGATGAATTTTCTCATAAATGTTGGATCTTCTTCATGCGGAAGAAGAATAAAACATTCTCAAAGTAATATGAGTTTAAAGCATTGGTGGAGAAAGAGTCGAGGAAGAAAGTGAAGGCTCTGAGAATCGATAATGGTGGAGAATACATCTCTAACAAATTCAAAGACTTCTGCAACAAAGAAGGAATTCGAAGAGAACTCATAGAACCTCATAACCCACAGCAAAATGGGGTCATGGAGAGGAAGAACAGAATGATTGTGGGTGAAACACGAGCGATGTTGCATGATCAGGGCCTACCAATGCATTTGTGGGTGGAAGCATGAAAAATTACGGTTTATGTGCAAAATTGTTGTCCTCATAGAGTACTTGGCATGAGTACACTTGAAGAAGCTTTCATTGGTAAGAAACCTGATGTTTCTCATTTTAAGATTTTTGGCTCATCTGTTTATGTGCATGTGACCAAGAACGGAAAGAAGAAACTGGAGCCAACTGTTGAAGTTGGGATATTTGTGGGGTACACAGAAACACCCCATAATTATCATGTGTATTTTCCTAACAGTAAGATGATTGTTATGCGACGGGATATAAAATTCAATAAGGGTAAATCCATGCGGTTGTCTCTTGAGAGGGAGCTAGACTTGCATGCAGAGGAGGAACTGTTGGTTCCCAAAGATGAGTCTCAATATGTGGATCAACCACATGAGGAGGTTCATGGAGTGGAGGAAGACACTCATGCAGATCCATCCATCAGAAATGGTAGAAAGCGCACCACAAAAGTTGATAGATTGAGACTAGATGTTGCACAGAATGTAGGATCCCCTACTTCCCAACGCAAACAGAGACAGTCTCCTGATCGATTTATTGGATACATGGCTCTCATGAGAAAATGTATTGTGACTGAACCATCTTCCTTTCATGAAGTAGTGCAGGATCCCACTTGGGTTGATGCAATGGTGGAGGAGTATGACTCCATTGTCAAAAATAGTGCATGTGAAATTGTCCCAAGACCGGTTGACAAATCAGTGGTAGGTTCGAGATGGATCTACAAAGGTAAGATTTTAATCATTGTTCTTTATGTTGATGATTTAATACTAAATGGTGATGAGAAGCTGATACACTCATGCAAGGAGGAACTTGCAAAGGAGTTTGAGATGAAGGATATGGGCCTCCTTCATTATTTCCTTAGATTGGAAATATGGCAACGAGATGGTGAAATTTTTGTGTCTCAAGGCAAGTATGCAAGGGAGATATCTGGGTAAGTTTCACATGGAGGGATGCAAACCCATGGATACTCCTCTTCTAGGAAACTGGAAGAAAGAGGATGCTACTTCTAGAGAGGTAGTGGATGCTACTGTCTATCGACAGTTAGTGGGTTCGCTAATGTATCTAGTGAACACGAGACCAGACATTTTCTATGTGGTTAACTAGTTGAGTCAAGCAATGGTTAAGCCTACCAAGCTCTTTTGGAAGGCGGCTAAGCATGTCCTGAGATACCTGAGGAGAACATCTAAGTATGGATTATGGTACAGACAGATGGATGAGGTGAAGTTACATGGCTTCACGAATGCAAATTGGGTAGGCAGCCCAACAGACAAAAAGAGCACATCAGGGGGGATCTTTAGTATTAGATCTACAGATGTTTCTTGGTACAGCAAGAAACAGAGATCCATGGCACTTAGTTCAGTGGAAATGGAATACATGGCAGTGAGTCAAGCTGCATGTGAGGTTATCTAGATGAGAAATATCTTGGTTGGTTTGTTTGGTTCTCATGTAGATCCAACAGTGATTCATTGTGATAATCAGAGTTGCATTAAACTCTTGATTAATCATGTTTTTCATGATAGATCTAAGCATATAGATATATGGTATCATCATCTCAGAGATTGTGTGTAGTGGAAGATCATGTTGCTTCAGTACATTCCTACGGAAGATCAGGATGCAGACATTCTGATGAAGGTGCTCACCAGGAGCAAATTAGAATACCATAGAGACAGGATTGGGGTGAAGAATAATCCCTTTCTTGTTGAGAGGAAATGTTGAAAAGTCAACAATAAATGTGTGTCTAATTTATTTTTCCCTTAAATAAATTGGACAATAAATATTAATCTATTATCTCATAATTACTTGAAATAGTTAACTGAAATGGCAAATCAGTTAGCTATAGGAAATTTGAGTTCAAAGGTTGATTGGTGGGACATGGAAGTCGAATTAGTTGTAACTAAGTGACTTGAATTTGTAACAGAGTTATAAGTGTATTTATGTGAGATGTTAAGTAGTTTAACTCAGTTAAGTGAGTTAAGCTTAGTTGTACTAGTTGTAACTGAACTTACACTAGTGAGAGTTCAGTGAATTAATTATTAATTAATTCACAATCAGTGAACTCACATGCAACTGAAGATTTACCATTGTTAACTACATGCATGTCAGATCCAGTGGAGACCCAATTTATATAACAGGTGAAAGGGACAGTTTGGCTATCAGTTGTGATTTGAGTGAAGTGCACTCGTGCAATCACAAACACAGTGGATGTTCCCATGAGTAGTGCATAGCCTAGGCAAGAGGAATTCGAATTCATTTGCAAGGTTTTCATTGCAGGGATTGCGCAGAAGAGGTATGTTGTTTGGAGGCAGAGAATTGGCACATATATTTGATGATTTTTGTATGACAGTGTGAGACGATTGTATTGTACTGAGAGCTCTTGGATTAGAGTTTTGTATGAGATTGTTTCATGATCTATGATATACATAATATATGATAGTGGGTTTTTTAGCTTTATGCTTTCCCGGTAAAACATCTGTGTTATGTGCGATTGATCCTTCTTATTGATATTGCAATTGGCGATCGTGTTTTAAGTTCCACAAGAATATTTGTAGAAGTGATTTTGTATTTAACAGTGGCATATAATTGTTAGATCAAGAGAATCTAGGCAATACATAATTTGTATTAAAATTTCTATAGGTTTTGATTTGGACAGAGCCAGTTGTTTTCCAAGTGGACTCCTTTGCAGGCTCGATTCATAACATGGCAGGAGGAGAGATTTGGTTTGTGTCTAGAGGAGGTTTTAGCCTTGGCGATTCTCCCGATCTTCTCTCTTTCTCATAGACAAGGTGCTTTCTCGCTTCGTTGTCTCCAACATTGGTTGGGTCAGAGTTGGGTTTGAATCCGGGGCTTTCTTTATCCCAAAGTATCCCAAGTAGGTTATCGGTTTGGAGCTCTCAAGATGCCTCCTTTAGTTTGTGGTCATAACCTTCCTTCTCATCAGATATTCTGGCATCCTCTGGTATAGCTCAAAATCTAGGGTTTCTTGACTTGTCGTCAGTCAGTATCACTTAGGAAGAGGGTTTTTTGGGATACCCCAGTTCATGATAGAACAACAATTTTCTTGGGTTTGGGGTGATTTAAGGGTTGTTTTCGACCTCTTCCACACATCTTATTGTAGTGGGAGGTGCTTTGGTCTCTTTGGGTTTCGTCGACTCACTTTTGGTTTACACAAGCCACTCAGAGAAAGAGGGAAAAATTCTAGTTTTAGCTAAAACCTTCGTGGATAAGGAAGTTGGGTAGTCATCTACAAGATATTCAGGGAGCCCAAAATATCCCCCTAGCCAGAGAAGAAAGAAGAAAAAATGCATTAAATCTACAGGACAACTTGTTAGACTAGTATTGGGAGCAGATATCATTATGCCTCAAGTCTTGGATATGGCTAACCTAGTAGTGGTGGCAAGACCAAGAGGAAGAAGGTTCAGTTTGAATGCTTTGAAATCTTGGGATGAGATTCAATGGTCCAAATCCCTCAACTATTTTCCTTCGACACGGATGTTGGATAGAGGTTGGTTTCTTTTCAAGCTTAGGAAACCAAAGGATGTGGATAGGATTTTAAAGAACACTTGGAGCATTGAATCCTATCGCATTATGTTCAATAAATGGACTCTTATGTTTGATGCCAATAAGGAATGGATGGAGATTTTTCCAATTTGGGTCCATTTTCCTGGTTTACTAGTTGAATTTTGCACTAAATAATGTTTTAAGGAAGTTGGGCATGCCTTGGGCATGTTCCTTGATGTTGATATATCTTTCTTATCCATGGGCGATCTAATAGTGGCATGTATTCTCGTTTTGCTCGATGTTAAGGAAGGGCTTCTAGAGGACCTGGAGCTAGTGGTTGGTAGCTCATCTTATTTGGAGAAATTAGATTATGAATGGATTCATTTTCGATGTGGACATTTTCATTATCATAGACATGTGGCCAATGACTATCATCTTCCTTTTAAGGGACACTCTGAAATTTTTCACTCCCAATGAGCTAGGAAGAAGCTGGCTCCCTTGGTGGATATGGGTTCCTCAACCCCATAGGAAACGAGGGACAGTTTGATGGCTACAAATCCTGAGACTAGAGAATGTGGTGAATTTATTGGGGGGACTGCTAAGGGTTTCAAGCATGTATCTATGATCCATAAGGACTTGAGCGAGGACCTCTGAATACTACCTCAGGACAGTTCCACAACCTTGATTCTAAGGTCGGGTGAAATCTCCAATATGGGTATGTTTAACACTCCCCCTCATTCTATAAATATTCTAATTAATTCCTTGTCTCTACTTGGAAAAGATTGGTTGATCCCATTTCAGGGAGGACTCATTCATCCCCAGGAAATAAAAAGGAGACACTTTTAGGGAGATCATCCTCTGAAATGGGATCATCCTTGGTTCCCCCCTCCTTGTCCAATGAGAATTCTATCGACCGTGGCCTAAAGATTATGGAGGAAGAAGAATCTTCCATAGATACAAAGGACGACTTGATTGTATATCATCTCAGGAATTGAGTGATACCAGCTCATTTAGTCTTGAACCCCCAGCTAAAGGGTTTGGTAAAAAATCCAATGGTTATCAAGGGGGCCTCGACCCAGGGGAGAAAATATCGTCTCTCCATCACACAAAATAAATCCTTGGTTGACATGGAAGTTTGGAAACAACATTCAATTTTGGGGGTGCTTAGAGCATCAAAACCCCCAAAGGGGGTCCATCCATGAAAATCCTATCCTTCAATTATAGGGGTGTGTTTATCCCTTCCAAAAAAATATCCCTAAAAAGGATGGTTCTCTCTAGTAATTTGGACTTAATCCTCCTCCAAGAAACACTACACGAGGGGGACGCAGTTTGGCTAGCGGGAAAATCCCCCTTTTAACTACACCAGGATTTAAGATGTAGATAGATCGAATGATCGTCTAAAAGTCAATATATTTTCCACTCTACCCCAAACATACCAAAACAAATGAAAATAAAGCAATAAGAGAGAAGATCGGTAACTGTACCTTTTATCCTGCATCTGGTGATGATCTCTTCAAGCTCTGTATTTTCAACGACTACATGTCTCCTCCCAAGGCTGAACTGCATCCAAAACTAGGCAAACAAGGACTAAAAGCATGCTATTTTATTCGTGAGTTAGGGTTAGATATCAAATTATAAGTATAAATCAAAGAAAATAAACAAAACATCATCATTTGGGATAGGGAAAAGAGATTCTTTTATTCATCAAACAAAGAGTGAAACTTACAATCTGTGTCGGCCACCGTTCTGCGAACCTGGTCCGGGCTCATCTTTACAATGCTCCAAGTGCACCTTGAATAGGCCTCTTCTCTCAATATTCTGATCACCTCAAAGGAAGGGAATGGATTGAATGGAGGAAGAAGGGGTTGATGAGGGAATGTTGAGGCAATATCTCACAAAAGGTAGCAAAAGCTTGGGCAAGGAAGGAAAGTGAAATTGGGCAGAGTTTCACTGTTCTTATGCTTGGATGTGAAATGAGACCCCAACACCTCCTTTTATATGAAAAAAGGATAGTTATTTGGCTGGGTGATGGGCTATAGCAGGTGAATTGGTTGGGAAACCTCCAATAGCCCATGAATTTCACTGAATTCCTTACAACTATTTAATTTTTGCAACTTTTGCAAGCATGCGTGAGTTGTTTAGTGTGCAACAAGCATATGTACATGGGCTATAATGGTGCAGGGCACATATATGCTCTAAAAAATGGTTATTTAAGAAGATTTCCTCAGCATTGCTTTGGAAAAATATGCAAGTAAGAGGGCCAATTCCATGTATGCATGAGTAGGGAATTTTAGGGCTATAACAGATGCCCCCTAAGGTGTGAGGTCAAAAGAGCAATTGATGGCCAAAATACATTACAACATCTTCATCAATGTGCATAATCGAGTGAGCTCAGGACCAGAGTTCGAGAGGTGCCATTTGCAAAACAAAAATTGTCTCTCTGAGGTGGGCATACCCGTGCTTGATATAAACTAAATCATGGCTACCAATCAAATACACTGCAGATCCATGTAATATAACTACATAAATTGTATCCGCGAGCAATACACAATGGATCTACATCTCAAAATCAGTCGAATATATACAAGTATAGTATTCATCTTCAAGAATCTAGTGACACCTGATGGTTGGAGATGAGGCCTTCATAGCTCGAGCAACAACTTCAAGATATTCAAAAATCAGGTAGGAGTCCAATGGGAGAGTATAACTCACTACCCTGAGGTCTTCAATAGCTCATCAGGAAAAGACATGAGGATATCGATGATCAAGCAGAGAACTTCGTCAATTTCGAATCTGAACTTGACTGGACTCTTGGGATGGTCGACTCATGAAGGTAAAGAGACAAAATGTAGAAAGGTTGACTCGGGTTGAGTGAAACTTCCCTTCGAAAAAATCATGAAAGATGACCAAACTTAGGCAGCATGACGTTGACATAAGTTTGTGATGTACGAGGCAACACAAACTCTCCATGTGTTTGGAAGAGTAACCAAACGGAGGAGGACACAGCTCTATGTAATGATAACATCTTCCCAAGATCATACTAGATCCCAATGCTTGACAAACAAATGAAAGGATGTGCTTTGTCCAAGGGTGACTCCCTGTGCTGCTGAAAAAGGAATGAATATTTCACGTCCCCTCTTTTTGGAATATTTGATTTTTTTTTGTCTTTTATAATTTTTTTTAAGATCTTGAAAAATAATAAAATAATGCTAAATTAAAAAGGAGGAAAGAGTGTCACAAGCAAGCATACTAGTTCCAAGTGCATGGAACATACTAATGCTCGGAGCAAGGAGACATGTGTAGGAAAAGGGCACTCGGGGAAAATTCCTCCATGGGTCAAGGTGTCAAGTTGCAGAGGCAAGAAGTGCTACAAGGATTGCGTATAAGGAATGCTTTAAAGGTTCAATTGAGAGAAACATGGAGTCGACATTAGGCCAAAGATGCAAAGATGAGACTCGCAAATGTGATTCAACATGACATAATGAACCCCTTCTATGTAATATTTATGAGCCCAAAGAAGGTAAGCTTGGTAGTGTTTTCACGTTTAGAGAGTCTGAAAAAATGCAAAAAGAAGACTCCAGGGAGTACCTTTTTCAGAAATAGTCTAGTCGGTTCAAAAAAGGGTTAAACTTGCACCAAAAAGACGTCTATTCAAAACCAATTTAACGATTGTGACAAAGACAAGATCACTCGACAATCTTTTCAATTTTAAGGAGTCTAAAAAGAGCTTAACTATGGATTCACAACCTTTTTCTGAGTTTAGTCTCCTTAGCCCGAAAAATTATAAAAATTACCGAGGAGAACTCTCCCAGTGAGACGAATCTCCTGAGGCGTACCTTTTTCCATTATAATCTACAGGCTAGAAAAAGGGTTAAACTCATGTCAGTAGATGTTCTTCTGGACCAATTTAACAAGTGTGAAGGAATAAGGTCACTTGGCGATCTTTTCAATTTTAGGGAGTCTGAAAAGATCTTAACTATGGACTTCGGGGGGGGTTCCTTTTTCGTAAGTAATCTCCAAGGCCCAAAAAAGGTGATAAACCAAAACCAATGAGAATGTTCCTTTTTCAAAGTTTTAGTCCTTCATGCCTGAAAAAGGGTTAAAATTACGCCTGAGAATACTCTTCTAGAGAACCGAAGTTCCTAGAGCATACCTTTATTCTTGAAATTAGCCATCCGAACCGAAAAAGGGGTAAACTATCGTCGGATAGATGTGCCTTCAAATTTGAGTTTGGCGAGTGTGAAGGAAAACAAGATCGCTTGGCAATATTTTCATTTTTAGAGAGTCTGAAAAGGGCTTAAAGAAGAATCCAGGGGGATACTTTTCTCAGTTAATCCAGACGAGATAGAAAAGAATAAATACAGTCTCATTAGATGTTGCTTTCGAATTTCAAAGCAAGCTTGAAAGACAACAAAGCGTGCTCATTTGGGAGTCCCAAGGGTAAGGCAAAGGATGATGTTCATCAAATGAATGAGGCCTCATCTCGTAGTCATGACAAGACTAACAAGGAATCCCGCTCCTATAGCCATTACTGACAGCATGGACGCCAAAATGCAGCAATGATCTACCTAGGACATCCATGTAAAGGTAGGCTCTACAACCTAATCACGACACTTCTATAGAAACAATGAAGGTTTTTTGTTGCACTTCGATGTGTTTGACCCTATGGCAAAGCAAAAAAGACAACGAGATGCAGAAAGTGGAAATGAAATCCTAACTTATATGCAAAAAGTTGAAAAAAAATGAATTTTACCAAAGGACACCCAAAATGTGACCTATCCCAAAAATTACCAAACCAAAATAAAAAGGGTTTCAGATCGTCCAATAAGAAACTCGGAAGTGGAATCAAGTAATTACCAAGCCAGGAAAAATGAGAAAGGGGCTCAAAAAAGGGCCAAAAAAGTCTATAAATAGAAGCTGACAACTCATTTTGACCATTGCAATTTGAAAATCAACCAAAAGGTGAAAAAAAACCTTCTCTAAAAGAGTTGATTCGAGGAGCTTTAGTGGACTAAAAGACCTTCTACTTGGACCAAGTAAGTACAAATCCCTCCCTCTTATGTTTTAATACTTCTCTTATGCATTAATTTTAGTTTTTGAGGGGGCGTGCTCTCCTAAAAAGAGTGGCCCTACGTGTACACGAGTTGTCCAAGGACAACCCGCATATGTACTCAGGCAGGAAACCACCATCCTGCGTACATACGCGATTGTGTACAAAATGACCTACATACACCTTTGCAAGCTTTGAAAAAATAAAAATGCAAGTGATAACTACCCTCTACTTTTCCATGACATAGGATGTATATTCATTGGAGGGAGAGGGAGCATGAGGACATTGATTTTTTGGTCGAAGAAAATCCTATAGCCATTGTCGCACTAAAAAAGTGTGGGCTATGGAAGTTTTTCCAGTGTCCATTCATGAGAGCACAACCTAGACTTCTCAATTCTCTTGTGGAGTACTGGCACCCAGATTCAAAGGCCTTTACGTTAGAGGGTCAATCATTGACCCCCACCATAGAGGATATCTACTTCTTGACTGGCCTCTCGAGGACAAGGGAACTAGTCAACCTAAGGACATTTCCCCCATGACCTTTCAACATCAAGGATTATATCTGGATGTACTGTGAGGCCGACATTGAGAAGATAGGTTCTCAGCTGTCGATTCACAAGATCACTAGTCTATCTTTGCATGTGATCTTATTATTGACCGGGTAGATCATTGGATCTGCAGCCCTACATCAGGCCTCCCGGGCACACATGCATTGTGTCATTCAGTGTCTGGAGGCACACATTGTTTAATGGAGTAGGACCATGCTAATGTGCATGAAGAGACAGCTTACAGAGTGTCAACAACATACCAACAAGAGATTTGGGTTTGATACCATTTTGTGCTCCTTTTTCTTTGAGAGGGGGGCCAGTGTCAGTCCCAGACAAACGGTACAGGGGCATGTAGCCTCCTTCCCAACATTGTGCAGGTGGGCAACATTGCTGCCATGACAGGGAGGAGGGAAGACCATAGAGTCCTTCAATGACAAATACTTTGACTGGTGGGCATGACAGATCTCAGTGATCTAGGATTGCCCATATGTTGGGATCAATTTCACCAGAGACCCTAACATGCCAGTGCTTCCCAACGAGGAGTGAGGCAAGATAGGTAACACAATTTTTAAAGTTATTTAATTTTTAATTGTTTTTATATATATCATTTTTATGCGTTTACAGAGTATTAACTCATGTATCTTTTATGTACAAATGTTGGACCTGTGCAACTAGCAGACTTCACTAGGACTTGGCGATGTCCTCAATCAGAGGCAAGACCAGCAACAGCCAAAGGACCAACAGTTGCAGGGGTAACCCCAGCCAGAGAGGCTGACAGAGTTCTGAGACGAGTAGAGTGTAACCTCACTGCGCTCACTTGTACTGTACCTATGGCTGAGATCAAGGATCTCCCATCATCTATGCAACCTCATGTAGTAGGGGTGCCTCGGACTTGGGTCCAGCTATTCCAATGTTTGGCCAACATCGTTGTACATTATGGCAGGGCAAATAGGCCCTGTGCTTAGATAGTATAGACAATTGATGTGTCGAGGGAACTTTTTGTATATGTATTTTTTGAGGTCATAAGCCCAACAATGTATATAGAAAACTTTTGAGGCATTCATGCCCACCTATGTACTCATGAAACTTTTTGGAGATATATATATATACACACACATCTTTTTTGTCTTATGTGTTAGCACTTGGTAAATTTCCTAGAGGTTGAAACAGAAGAAATCTACAAAGGTAACTTTATCCAACCACTTTTGAAGCTGGGATCTAGCCCTTCCAACTTCAGAGAGGGATCTCTCTATTAGATTTAGCTACGTTTCAAATTTCAGATATCAGGCTAGGTAAAAAAATAGATTGGGTTTTGTAGTCAAAGTGTCTTTTCAAATTGGTTGAGACAGTCTACACATCCATTGGGCTATGGGGTCTGTGTTTAAATAAATATGAGATACAAACCAGAAACACGAAAGAAGACTTCTACAGGGCGAGATAATATACTCACTGGATCTTTTAGTAGCTTAAATGATGGGCAAAAGAAAAGATGAGAAAGATCAATTCAACTAAGAAGCAGTTAAGAATTACTTAATTGAAAACACCAGAAGATAAACACTAAAATATTTCGAGTCAGAAACAGGGTATCCAAGATAAATCCTGCAACATTCGCTACTCTTAAAGATTATTTTTAGAAAACAAAATGATCACAAAGCAAGAATAACATTCAACTTAGAGGATAAACATCACCAGTGAATACACGCAAGAATCCTGTAAAAGTGCCTCCTTTTTATTAATGGAAGATCTCTTCAAAAAGATTACAGTCTGATAGTGTAGGGGTGTGAAGATCAACAAACCCCAATACTTCGAAAGGTAAAGTATTTATAACTCAAATTACAAACGTTCCTGTCATAAATGATCAGGACGTGCTAAATCTATTTTTAGCCTAACTAATTTAACAAATCTCCTAAATCTAGGAACTGCTTGATGACTTGGTGCAACTGCACGCTGATTTCTGGGTAGACCGTTGATGAAGCCTTTGCACGACCTCATCTGACTGGACAAGTGACTAGACCTGAACAGCTCATCTGCTAGTCGAGTAGATCGCAGAGCTCTTCCCATCTGAGATGGCTGGGTATGTTGATTTTGAGTAGTCTTCGATACACTTCGTCCATTTATATGTACTTGGCGAATGTAGGCTTGGTGAGGGATATGTATCGAATCTCGTGTTGGATGTTGATGTCCCACTGAAGGGCATCTAGAAATGCTTTGCCGGTGATGCTCCCTTGTATGCCAGCAAACTTTGAACTGTCTTTAGACACCTCGGCCAATCTCTTCTTGTAATCCGGGAGTGTCATCAGTTTATCATTAATAACTTTCAGACCAGGTAGACCTTTCTTTTAGAGAGCCTCAATCTTATTGAAGAACCTTTGTACCCCCTGGTCCATGACCTGAACCTTTTCTTCCAGCTGAAGCATTAGTCCTCTCTTGGTCAGAACTCTTTTGACCTCAAGGATGGTCTCAGTTCTATCTTCAATCTTCAGTTCTTCCAACTCTTCCCTGGTCTTAGAATTGAGAAACTTGATGATCTCATTTGCCTGTGTTGGCATGTCTCCCAATTCTACTACGATCTTCTCAACGGCCTGTTTTCTCCTTTGGACCAACTCACTCTGCTCAAACATGATTTGCATCATTGGCCATATCTCATTCATCGACTTAGTGATGTCTATCCATACACTCTCTTTGACCTTGGCCAATGTCTTTCCTGCCACTGTTTGTTTCTGGAGCTGTTGTAGCTCCTGCTTGAGCTTCTCTGTTACCTACTTTTCCTTGGATAGGCTAGTTTGGAAAGAAGATTTGAGTTCTTGCAGGTTCTCAACTTCCTTTTTAATCCTGTTAATTTATGTCTCCTGTAGGTTCATCTTTTCCATGGATTTGGCGAGGTCGGTTGTCCCCTCTTGGGATGTTAATGGAGTTGCGGATGGGACTATTGTCACTGCTGCTATGCTTGCTCCTGAAATCGGAATGGCACTCAATAGAATGACTTGCATTGGCTTTAACTACTCCTTCTCTTTTAATAATCTCTCCATCTCATCTTCCATTTCTTTGAGCTGTGCGTTCTGCTCCATGAGCAGCTTGAGCATTTCATCCTTCTCACCTTCTTTCTCTGCGATATCCTTCGCCTGCGAGTCCTTTGTGGGCGGGAGTTTCAGCTGTTTCCTCAAGGAGGCAATGTCATCACTTTTCTTCTTTATCATCTCCTCTGCTTCTTTGACATTAGAAGGGTCATAGCCGATCTTGAGGACCAGCTCCTCCAAAGTTTTGATTCTATTGTCCTTCGCAAAGGATGATATCTTCTCCAGCTTGAGCTGCGTTTGAGCATTGTTGAGCGATACCTACAATTTGGCTGCTGAAGTGGAAGCATGCGCCAACGTATGGAATACCATCTCCCCTGTCTGCTTGTGTAGATCCATCTAATCTGCTGGGTGCACGTCCTTCATCTGGAATTCCAAGGTGGCCCTCTTGTAGTCTGTGATCACCTTGGGGTCTGGTACTTGCGCTTGGAGGAAGGCCATGTGCATCCGGCCCTTTTCTCTGTCAAATGCAGACAATAGCCTATGCTGCACAGTGGACTTTTGCTTCCGAAACTGAGCATAAGTACTGCTGGTAAGGGTCTGATTCTTTTTCTTAATCAGCTCGTACTTCTCGAAAATGCTCAACTTGGGCCCAGTCTTGCCCGGCTGAGTGTCCAGTGGGGAGTCTGAGGATTTCTTTGGCACTGCTGGGGTGATGTCCTTATGTAGGCTTGAGCCGAAAGGAGGAACAACTGACTTGGTTACTGTGGTAGGCGGAACATCTTTTTCTCCAGTTGGACCAGGAACTGAGATTGTCTTGGGCCTCTTAGTGTGCAACTAGAACTCCTCGGACGATACCTCTGTGACAGGAGGAGATGAGTCTTGACGAGGCCTCTTTTCTTTAGGGACCTGTGGCATGGTCGTTGGTGGCACAGTGGTCAGGGGATCTTGTTGTTCCACTTCAATCAAGGTGTCAGGCACCCACACTGTCTGATTAGCAAATTTTTCAATTTCGGGCTTGGACACATGAACATACGGGATGTTTTTGTTCTTCACTCTCATCTCTGAGATGATCCCATAAGGATCGTAGTGCCATGGGAAGCTCATAAATAACTTCATTTATTTCAGCATCCTGTCAGCTTCTTCCCCGATGCCCCAACTGTTGCAGATGAAGGAGCCAATCTGCCCCTTGATTCGAAGCTGCTGCTTTTTCTTTAATGATACAAAATGGATCTCATATGAATTCATAATTTGCCTTATATATTCTAAAGCAAAGGTTCTTACAAGAAAATATTTGGGCATCTTATACGATGCCAACTCACAACCGTATACTCTGATCTCGGTATGATTTTGGTACAGGTACCAATCCTCGGTCTTTGTGTTGTCCGAGAGATGTAGAATTCTTTGGACTTCGTCATTTATTCGAGGCTCGGGCCTGCCGCTCAGCATGCCTACCACAGGGTGGTAAAATAGATTGATGAACGCCTTGAAGTTGTACTCTGTAGAGTTATGCTTCAGCAAAGAGGTCCACGCTATGACTACCTGAGGTTTTCCATTTGCATCCATCTTCTGCATGGAAAAACTAAATTTATCTGCTTGAAAGAAAACAAACATGTATGTCAGTATGGACGAATATCTGAACATGCCTTCCGTGCCAAAATTCACGAACTGTTCGTGAATATTTTCTGCCAAGAATGTACTGAAATCGAACTGGATGGTGGGTTTTTTATCTGTGGAGAAAATGGATAGAAAATCCAAAATGGGCTCATCTACCCACTAGTCGGAATAGTATCCCAATAGAGCACAAAGGGAGGAAATGACCTGGTTTCCCTTCATGGAGAACATGGACGACGGGTAAGGGGGATTAGTGGAAGGAAATTGAGTGGAGGTGGGAAGGAACAACTCGAATATTTGAGCTCTTTGGGGAAAAGTCATTTTCTGATACAATTCGGTAAGGATTTCAAGGTCAAAGGGGGATGCAGAATCGGCTCAGGGAATTTGCATCATCTAGTCTATGGCTTCGGGAGTGATGAGGAACAGGATGTCTCTGGATGAGGAGACAATGGCTCTCTATTCGGGAATATAGTGAGCTTGACATTTAAGCGTGAACTCGGGAAAGTGGTGGATCTGGGGAAAAAGGTACAGGGGTAAATTGGATTCCCAGAGTCCAATTTCATTGCTTTGATCCAGGAAAACTTCCCTAAGCCATGACTGGAGGTCTGAGAAATCAAAATTGCATTTGGTATCTACGATTAATCTGTCTTTGTCGACCAGTGGGATCTTGTCCAGGTTGACGGGAGGCAGGAGAAACGGATTCTCCTCTCCTTCTACTTGTCTGGGCTTTGGTGCCATTTCTGCAACAGTACCTACAATAAACATAAAGTTGGTGGGGTTGGCTGACTGTGGATGAAGGCGACGAGGTGCAACGGAGGAGTAGGAGATGAA